>JANHMN010000012.1:74184889-74261211 GCA_030674055.1 Rhabdomys pumilio | reverse complement strand
CTGACCCTCCAGCAGCAACAGAAACTGATTTGTCAGGCTGGATCACCTTCAGGTCTTTCATAGCTGTTCCTGCAGAAAACATCAGTTAGTGCTCATCCTGATTGGAAGCCACAGGCTCCTCAAGTTTCTGATAGAAAACTGTTACTCACTAAAGCTCACCATGTACATGAGCATTGTTCCTGTAACTTGGGCATTATAATACAAGAATATAGTACAGAAAAGGAAATGGAGAATGGATAAAGAAAGTGTAGTACATCTACACAATTGAATACTGCAGAGCTATGAAAAACAAAATCATCACAAATTTTGCAGGTCTTTCATTCAGAAAATTGTCTCCAATTCATTCATGAGTTTTTCTTCCAAATTCATGATGATTTAACACACATCCCATAAGAAAGCATCACTCCCTAAAACTGTTAGTGATACACTTTTATACTTGTATACAGGCTATGTTGACCTCTGAGAGGCTCCAATAAGAAGTTGACTCAAACAGATGCATTAATAGCCAAACAGTGTTTGGAGCTTGGGGACTCTTGTGGAAAAATAGGCAGAATGATTGTGTGTATCAAAGGGCATAGAAACACTGCAGGAAGACCAAGAGAATCATCAAACCTTGACCCTTGTTGCTCTCAGAGTCTGAACAACCGAATAGTGTACAAACAGGCTGGGCTTAGGTCTCCTTGTACATATGTAGCAGATATGCAGCTTGGTCTTCATGTAGGTCTTGAACAACTGAAGTAGGAGCTATCCCAAAAGCAGGTGCCTAGACATGGTCTAAGTTCTACTAGCCAGGCTGCCTTGTCTGGCCCCAATAGAAGAAAAAGCATCTATCCTTCCAGAAACTTAGGTGGTCAGGTGAGAGGGTGGGATAACCAGGGGTAACCCACCTGCTCAAAGATGAAGGGAGATCAGTTAAAGATTGTGGGAAATGGTAAGTGAGATAGGCACAGTGATCAGGATGAAGTTAATAAGGAAAAAGTAAAATATTTTTTCCATAAAAGTACTGTATATTTGATATGAGGTGTTTTAACTATGAGGACACATTTTTTTTTGTATTCAGTACCCAAAGGAAATATGGTTTACTGAGCAATTTCATCTTCAAAAACTAGAAAATGATCATAAGATTAACTTTATAAAAATGATAAAAGTCCTTAAAGAGAAAAATGAATAGATGAAATGGTATGGAAAGATTTAAAAAATTATTCTGATTGAGATAAGCTAAAATAGAAAGACAAACATAATATGTACTGACTTATAAGTGGATGTTAATAGTAAAATAAATTATAATTATGCTACAATCCAAAAACCAGATAGGCCAAGTAGAAACGTGGGCTCAAGGGGTGATACATGAATCTCCGTGGACTGGGGAAATAGAATAGATAAGAAATAACTTGGGGGAGAAATGAATATGGGAACATGAGGGATCACGTGGCAGTAAAATAGACATATTGTGAGAAAGACGAGATTTGGGGGGCATTTGGTGGATGAGGTAGAAACCTACCAATGGAAATGCCCAGGAATCAATAAGGATGACCCTAGCTAAGATTAGTAATGAGGGGTGATATGGAACCTAAACTCATCATCGCATACATAATAAGCTTAAGATTTATGATTGAAGAATATCATCTAAAAAGGAAATGAAAACTTTGTTTAAATTTTCCAATAAATATATTTATATATAATGCTTATATCGAGCAATAACTTATCTTAATCCATGAAACACCTCTCTGGCCCCTGAATTATATTAACTTTAAGTTAAATATGATGGCTTTCTACAAAGATTGTGGCTTTATAAAACAGGCATTTATTATTTTATTCTTTGTGGTTCAGAAGATCAAATTCAGGGCATCAAAGCAATGAACATGGATCACATATCTCCAGTGTCCATTTGGTCCAGTTTCTGTCTTTGAACATGATTTGGTCCCCTGAGGGTACTCTGCTATGTCATCTGTCTTTCCATCACTGCACAAAGTTTTCTCAGTAACTCTGATACTCATAACTCTGACAATTCAGACACTTTCTTCTTTGACTTTGAACATCAGGAAAG
Source organism: Rhabdomys pumilio (assembly GCA_030674055.1). NCBI lineage: Eukaryota > Metazoa > Chordata > Mammalia > Rodentia > Muridae > Rhabdomys > Rhabdomys pumilio. Next base: position 74,259,164 of record JANHMN010000012.1, on the reverse strand, counting down.
ACTGTACTGTACTGCATTCACTGTGCTTTAATACTTAATAAAGACAATATTATCTTCATTTAAAATTTGAAAAGAGCAAAGAGTATGGAAATGCAGTAAAGAAAGTGAAGTGTCTTGATAGTAAAATAAGAATACAAAATAGAACTTGTAAGCAGTAACCAAATGAAACAAGATGTATTGTAAATTAGATGTTAAAGTTACAATGTATACAGAAGATTTGAGCATTTTATTTAAAAAATTACAAATATAGAAATGAATTAAATAACTACTTAGTCAGAAATCTGGGGACAGTTGTCAAAAATACAAGGAAGAAAATAAATAATTTGGACTGTGGGCATAGTATTGACAAAATATTGTCTCACATTTTCCTAGATTGATAAAGATAGAAGAATAAATCTAATATTGTGAACTAATTCTTTTGATATAAACTCAGAGAGAATCACACCAACACACATAATAATACAACTGACAAAAGCAGAATACTAATCAAAGGCTGAAAGTAGGAAAAAATTGCAATTCATCTCTTTAAAGATCCTGCAAAGTGAACACAGAATATTAAGAAATGGCCACTTCCAGTAAGCAGTGAGAATGTGTGTTTATTTAATAGAGAAAATACATGCAAAATTTAAATAAAACTAGGGATTTTCCATTAGACATTACTATGGAATCAACACAAAGAAGAAAACATGCTATTCCAAGCTAAATAACTCAGTTCATTATGATGATACCTGCCCTGTAGAGAATGCTAATGGGCTTTTTTGGGCTGAAATAAAGGATGCCACAGAGTAAGGGTAGTAGTGAAAGAAAATATAACTTCTAATTGGATTAAGATTTTTAAATTTTCATACAACATGCTGAGCCCTGAGCTTCCACTTTGTTTTTGGATAATTGTAGCTCTAATCTTCCATCTTGGTAGCATCCATTAATAATCTTAGATCAGGCTCTGCAACACTAGTTGATGAGAAATATGAGGAATAGCTTCAGTCTTTCCAGTCACTATTGCGTCTCAAACAGTTAGGTCTGATGGGGAAACTCAGCTTTCCTAAATAACTGAAGCCAAAAGCAAAAGGAACATAGATCTAAAAACTTTGTGTAATGAGACAGATCTAATAAACATGTGCATACTATTACTATACTAACTGATGAAAATCTAGCATATAATTAAAACTGAGAGGCATGAATTACATTGTGTAAGCATATGCAGTAATTAATATTTTGGCATAATTATCTATACAGGACTAATATTTTCAAAGTTCAATAATTTGTTCTAATGGAAAATTGCAAAACACCAAATTTATAGACAAAAATATTTGCATCAAAATAGCAGTCTTATTATCTTTTGGACACAGAGAACATAAAATAACAAACCGGATAAGGAAGAAATTAAAATTTTATGGACTTATAATATTAAAAACAGCATTGTAACTTAAAATATTATTTAGCACTGGAATCTGTAATGTGAGACAGGAATAAAATACAGAATAGATAGAAAAACTGTATGACAACTTGCTGTTCTAGTAGGATTATCTAGAACTAGCATGTGGTATCTATGCCTCTACAATATTTTTATTAGCATAGATCCTCTGTCATAATGATTAACAAAAAATACAGTAATGTTTTATCACTTATAAAGTAGATACTAAATTTAATTTTATGAAGATACAATGGTAAGTATGAGGAACTTAGAATATCAATGACTTGTACCCAGCACTCACCTCATCTGTCACAAAGAACTAAAGCATTATCCAGCAGCACTTTAAGAGAGCCCATTATTCAAGTTAAGCAACTGATCAAGGGAGGGCCTATAACACTGCTTAACTGGGATGAGGGCACTGAGTGCTAAAGTAAGTATCCAGGCATCTGTACAATTTCATTTGCAGAGGGGATTTGAGAATCTCAGCTAATTTTGTTTGCATGTATGTGGACAATCATAGGTAGTGGGAACATCTAAGAATTAAAGACTTCAGATGACAGAGGGGAACCAGCTGGAGAAACTATGAATGGCACAATGCCCCTTCACTTTTATACTTCCATGCCCAGATTTCAGGCAGTAGTACCCCTGCACTATCTAAACTAGTGAAGTGCTTCTGGCTTGGTGCTGGTTGGGTGGTTGAAGGTCAGACAGTTCTTTATATCCTCATCTCTGAGTGCACAGATATCTCAGGATAGTAGATCAGAGGTTGCAGTCTCACTATTCAACTTACCCAGAAGAGCATTGACAGCAACATGAAGGTCTCTGGATTTCTCCATGATTCAGGAGAAATGTATTTCACCTCAGAGAAGAGTAGAGGATATTTCATAAGAATAAGAGTCAAGTATGTTTAATCTCTTCTATCAAAGGTCATGTGGCCTTCGATGTGGGTATGTGTAAATGTTACGACCAAGAACTGGAAGCCCTGGAATATCTGCCACCATGGCCCTCATTGTATTAGGCCCATAAGAGTCTGTGTTCAATCATCAGATAGAAAACAATCAGTTTAAAGCACAGATCAGGCTAGTGTGCTTCTCTGTTCCAAGCCTGAAGTCACTGCCATTGTCCTGGAAAGTTCTGTCCATGTGTTCTGTTACGTGGCAGGAAGCTCTGTGACAAAGGTTAAATTGTTCTCATATGCTGAGCCCTTCCTTCATTGAACTACTACCAGAATGCTGGGCTATATGACTCACTCTAACATTTCTTTTAAATCTTTTTGTCTCTGTATCTTTTGATCAAAATTCCTCTTCTCAGTGATGCTTGTATGCCCCACCCTGTTCTCAATATCTAAGTCATCAACAGTGTCTATTTATTTATTTAGAAAATAGGACATATTTCATATATATCTATGAAATATTTCATATATATATATATATATATATATATATATATGGCATGCATCTCATCTTTGATTTTAATTATTATTTTTATAATGGACTTTAAGATATGCATGTGTGACTCTGTCTGTACTTTTATTCTTCAGTGCTGTATATGTTCACAGAACAGCCTCTAGCTCCTAAGGAGTATCCAACAAATATCTTCTATATATATATGAATTGCTTATTGTGATATCTTCCTATTTCATTGAAATCCACTTTAAGTTGGTTATCTATGGATTATAAACAAAGTTCCCCATGAGAATTACATTTTCAAAAGTTGTATGCATATAAGAATGAAAAAAACCCAGGAAAAAATCATTGACAATGTCCTCATTTCACACTGGAACTCATAAGATAGGTCAAAGTTTCTGGAAATTTAATCCACTATATAAACAAACTCAGTGAAAAAAACACATAACATTTCATTAGATATTGAGAAAGTATTTGACAAAATTCAACATCCCTTCATGATAAAAATCTTGGAAAAATCAGATATTCAAGGCACATACACATACTAAAAAGCAATATACAGAAAACCAGTAGCCAGCATCAAACTAAATGGAAAAAAAACCTGAAGCAATCCCACTAAAATCAGGGACTAGACAAGGCTGCCCACTTTCTCCCTACCTATTCAATATAGTTCTTAAAGTTCTATCCAGAGCAATTAGACAACAAATTGAAGGTCAAATGGGGTAAAAATTGGAAGGGAAGAAGTAAATATATCACTATTTGCAGATGACATGATACTATACTTAAGTGACCCCAAGAATTTCACCAGAAAACTCCTAAACCCAATAAACAACTTCAGCAAAGTGGCTAAATATAAAATTAACTCAAACAAATTGGTAGCCTTTCTGTACTCATAGGATCAACTGGCTGAGAAAGAAATTAGGGAAACGACACCCTGCACAATAGTCACAAATAATATAAAATGCCTTGGTGTGACTCTAACCAAGCAAGTGAATGATCTATCTGATAAGAACTTCAAGTTCTTGAAGAAAGAAACTGAAGAAGATCTCAAAAGATAGACCAAACTCCCATCCTCATGGAGTGGCAGGAGTAATATAGTAAAAATGATCATTTTACTGTAAGCAATCTACCGAATGAATGTAATCTCCATCAAAATTCCAACTCAATTCTTCATAGAGTTAGAAAGACCAACATGTTGGTGGCTGTTTTGTCCTATTGACAGTGTTCTTTGCTTTACAGAAGCTTTGCAATTTTATGAAGTCCCATTTGTCTATTCTTGATCTTAGAGCATAAGCCACTGTTATCCTGTTTAGGAACTTTTCCCTTGTTCCCATGTGTTCAAGGCTCTTCCCCTCTTTCTCTTCTATTAGTTTCAGCATGTCCAGCTTGATATGGAGGTCCTCATCCACTTGGACTTGAGTTTTGTACAAAAACACAATTAGAAGGTGTACAGTCGATTCAATTTACAATAAAACCATAGAAGAAACAAAAGTATTGTTAACTTGACAATCAAAAGAGGCTTAACACATGTGCTAACACCTGTTTGAAATCCAAATCCTGCCTCAACTTTATCTCTTGTTATCATAACATCATAGAGAACTGCAGCTAATTTACACATATGTCTCTGAAAATGTACAGAACCAGACTTCTAAATGAAGACTATTTGGGTCAAGCTTCAAGAATGGCATATATAGCTTGATCATGCTAGCACTTTTTATCCTAGGAATACTTTATTCCTACCTATTGTGTTAATGCTTTTCTTTAAGAACACCAATGTGTTGGCAGCCAAAGTACATGGCTTGAACCTGAAAATGAACCCTCAGACAGAGTTATTAAATTAACAGAGGAGCAAGCCAAGTATAGCTAAGATTCTACACTGAGTCTTACCAACCTAATACAGAAGTGCATTGCTTTGAATAATGCAAATTCCATGATACGTAATAAACGCATTCTTGTCAGAATGACCTAAAACAGTCTCAATCCTGTTAATGAAATAAAAAGGGGGGAGAGGCAGAGAGCCTTTGGGGCTGCAAGAATCTGACATGGGCCAAGGACAAGGAAATGGTCTGCTTGGCAGGAATATGGCATTGGCCAAGGACAAGGAAGTAGGCTTCAGATAGGAATTTGCCATTAGGATAGAACAATGAAGTAATTTCAGGCAGGAATCTATATTTTAGACTAGAACAAGAAGTAGGCTTCAGACATGAAAATGACTTTGGGCTAGGACAGGGAGGTAGGCTCAGAAATTTTGGTCATCCTAATAAGCCCTTAGAAATAGTGATAACAGGAGTGTTCACATAAACGGGTTTAATTCCTTGCTTTTTCTTTGACTATTTTTGTTTATTGTCTTGCTTGTTTCTTGACTATTTGCATCTATTATCTTTTACTGCTAGACCCTCAACCAAGAACTGACCTTAACACATCCATGTAATTAAAATGGTATAAAAGCAAAAAGGAGGAAGGAGGATGAGAATAGGGTGTTTTAGGGAGGGAAAATTGGCAAAGGGGATGACATCTATATTGTAAATAAATAAAATATCCAATAAAACATTTAAAAAAGAAAAACCAATATGCAAATTCATTTGGGAAAAAAACAGGATAGGGAAAAATATTCTCAGCAATAAAAGATCTTCAATGGAAATCACTCTCCATGACCTCAGGCTGTATTACAAAGCAATAGTGATTAAAAACTGCATGGTAATGGTACAAATACAGGAAGGTAGATAAATGGAATAGAATTGAAGGCTCAGAAATGAACCCACACACCTATGGTCACTCGATCTTTGATAAAAGAGCTAAAATTGTCCAGTAGAAAAAAAAGACAGCATTTTCAACAAATTGTGCTGATTCAACTGGTGGTCAGTACATAGAAGAATGTAAATCAGTCAATTCTTGTCTCCTTGTACAAAGCTCAAGTCCAAGTGGATCATGAAACTCTACATAAAACCAGTTACACTGAAACTAATAGAAGAGAATGTGGGGAAGAGCCTTGAACACATCTACTAAAGGAAAAATGTCTTGAACAGAACAAAAAAATGTCTTATGTTCTAAGATCAACAAACGGACCTCATAAAATTGCAAAGCTCTGGGTGAGGGAAAAGACACTGTCAATGGGAAAAAAGAACAGCAACCAACTGATTGGGAAAAGGTCTTTTTCAATTCTACATCTGATGGAGGGCAAATATTGAAAGTAGACAATGAACTCAAGAAGCTAGACTCCAGAGAACTGAAGAACCTTAATAAAAATGGAGTACAGAGCTAAACAAAAAATTCTCAACTGAGGAATATCAAATGGCCGAGAAGGACCTAAAGAAATGTTCAACATCCTTAGTCGTCAGAAAAATTTAAATCAAAACAAACCTGAGATTCCACATCACACATTCAGAATGGCTAAGGTCAAAAACTCAGGTGAAAGCAGATGCTGGTGAGGATGTAGAGAAAGAGGGACACTCCTCCAGTGTTTGTGGGATTGCAAGCTGGTAAAAACACTCCTGAAATAAGTCTGGTAGTTCTTCGTAAAATTAGCATTACCTGAGGACCCAGCTATACCACTCCTAGGCATATACCCAAAATATTCTCTGACAGACAACAAGGATACATGCTACACTATGGTCATAGCAGCCTTATTTATAATAACCAGAAGCTGGAAAGAACTCAGATGTCCCTCAACAAAGGAATGGATACAGAAAATGTGGTACATCTCCACAATGGAATACTACTCAGCTATTAAAAACAATGACTTCATGAAATTTCTAGGCAAATGGATGGAACTAGAAAATAACATCCTGAGTAAGATAACCCAGTCACAAAAGAAAACATATGCACCCACTGATAAGTGGATATAAGCCAAAAGCTTGAAATACCCAAGATACAATTCATAGACCACATGAAGCTCAAGAAGAAGGAAGACCAAAATGTGGATGTTTCAGTCCTTCTTAGAAGGGAGAACAAAATTCTCACAGGAGGAAATGCTGAGACAAAATGTGGAACAGAGACTGAATGAAAGGCCATCCAGACACTGCCGCTCCTGGGGATTTATCTTATATACCCTTACCAAACCCAGACACTATTGCAAATGCAAAGAAATGCTTGCTGACAGAAGTTGATATAGCTGTCTCCTGAGAGGCTCTGCCAGAGCCTGACTAATACAGCGGTTGATTCTTGTAGCCAACCATTAGACTGAGCACAGAATCACCAATGGCGAAGTTAGAAAAAGGACTGAAGGAGCCGAAATGGTTTACATCCCCATAGGAAGAACAATCATATCAACCAAGCAGACACCCCAGAATGCCCAGGGACTAAACCACCGACCAAAGAGTACACACGGAGGGACCCATGGCTCCAGCTGCATATGTTGCAGAGCATTGTTGAAGGCATAGGATGGCATTGTTGAAGGCTTGATGTCCCCAGGGTGGGGGAATGCCAGAGTGAATAAGCGGAAGTGAGTGCATTGTTGGGGGAGCACCCTCATAGCAACAGGGGGTGGCAAGGTGGGATAGGGGATTTTCAGATGAGAAACTGGGAAAGGAGATAACATTTGAAATGTAAATATATGAAATATAAAATTTAAAAAAAACACTGCTCAGCTATCCCAACTTTTTCTCATTCTCACTCTCTCTCTCTCTCTCCTTCTTCCCATCTCCCAATGGAAAAAAGAAACCATCTTCAACAAATGGTGATAGTTAAAAGAAAGTTTCTGGAAAGAGTTATTGTTAATCCCATGACTTTTATCAGACCATCTGAGTCCAACCTACAGCTGTAAACATTTCAATTAGTGATGTTTGTGATTTTGATTCTTTTTCTGTATTTGTGTCAATGTGACAAGATCATTAACCTGAGATGTTGATCCATATGATATGGGAGTACTTTCCATAGTATCTTGGAAATGGTGTATGTTATAATATCAAAACACAATTTCTCAGTTGGTCTGCTGAGTCATAACATATTCAGTTGACATTGGATGATCTGCACAGAAACATGGAGCTAAGTATAGTTTAATAAGCTCTGTCTAGCTTAAGATATAAGTGGGGATCTGTATATTAATATTTCTTGCTTAATTAGCTTTTCAATTGGTTTGGAAAATATCTAGATCCATAATTCAAGTGAATTGATATTTCCTCTGAGTCATTGTTTCTGAGTTAAATGTTCTGAGGATTGACTGTTTCCATTGGTCTCAGTTTAGGCAGAGCCTCATCATAATGATGGTGTGTGAGAAAACCTGTTCATTTTGGACTTGCAGAAAACACTGAGTTGCAAATACAGATATGGGCTACATGTTACATTCAAAAGCATGTTCCATTTACCTTCTTCTCTCTTAGACCTTACATTCTAAATAGTCCATCATCTTTCAATGTGGTATCATTATTTGTTGAAAACGTTTTAAACAAGTAATTATTTTGATATATTTGAGGCTCAAAGCATTTGTGCTAAACAACTTCTCAGGACTGAAGCAAATTTCTAAAATAAAAGAATGACATGTTGTGCTACATATCAGGGGTTAGAATTTTTAATTTGTTGTCAGTGCTGCTGCACTCTGGCCTAGAAGGAAACAGGTACTTGTGGTAGAGAGACAGCAGTCAAGCAAAGCATGGCTGTAACACAGTACATAAAAAAGAACACAGCAAGGATACACAGTCTTATTTACTGAGATATTGCTCTTCATTCTTCACATCTATTGGTACATCTATTGGTTCAGGTGAGATATATACTGAGCAGTTTGTATTTAAATACTTAGGAATATACAGATAAGTATAAGCTTGTGTGTGTTTGTGTGTTTGCATGAGAAAGAGAAAAAAGAGAAACTTAAAGAAGCAAAGAGAAACCATGAATTTTAAAAAGAGGAAGAAAATTATGCAATCATTAGTTCCAGAAACTATTTAAAAAAAAAAAAAAAAACAACTGTAAGCTTCAGAAAGTGCTAAAATCATCTGCAGAATGTATCTCTTTTTGGATACTCAGGTGCAGTGAGAATGTAATTAGGATATTTTAAAACCCAGACTTCTACAAGGTTAGATGACACAACATCTCAAACCTGTGGCTGCCAAGCCCAGATCTAAAGCTAAGGAGTCATCCATGGAATCTTAACCACTGACAAAAAGAGAAAAGAAAGATGAGAGAGAGAGAGAGAGAGAGAGAGAGAGAGAGAGAGAGAGAGAGAGAGAGAGAGAGACAGAGAGACAGAGAGACAGAGAGACAGAGGGGGGGGAACCTAACAACACACAGGGGCCACGCAGAGTGTCACTAATTCTGATTGTCAAAAATAGAAGTAACTTAAGGTAACTAGAAAAAATAAAAAAGAAGAGCATGTGGAAACTGTTTTTATATCAAAGCTATAACCTCACAAGCCAGTTCAGATAATTATCAGAACTCTGGATCTATTATGTGACAGTGTTCTTACCTTTCCTATGACAGTTTAGGTAATTAACTGGAGTCCTTTACTTTAGATGGTAAGAGTAGATAAGACATAGAGAGATGATTCTATCCTTGATAAATGCTCACCTTTACATCCCAGCAGTAGGATCAACAGCAGGACACTGTAAGAGATGTGGGTCCAGGAGTCTAGGAGATCCATGGTTTGGGTTAAGAACCCTGTTGTGCTCAGAATCTGTTCTTATGAGATCACAGTTTCTTATATTCGGATAAAGGAAGTGCTGCGGCTTATAAGGGTCATGTCAACATTATGTGAAAACAGGAACCATACTGCTTATTTTGAAATAGATAGACAGTATTGCATGTGGCTGCAAAGAAAGAGTTCTTATTTATCATTTGCTTTTAAAGGGACTCAGATGCATAGCATAAGCCTTTCTCTTTTTCTTGAACCAGAGCTGGATCCATGTTGTCTCAAGGATCTTGTCTCGGTAACACACTAGTTAGAATCCAGTAAAAAAAAAGAATATTTCCCAGATACTTAATACCTAGATATTGTTAACTTATGCTGTATTCTTCCCCAGTGTGACACAAAACTCTCAGTTGGGCCCATTATAATATTTATAAGAGCAGCTCAGTGCTGGAGTAAACTAGCTGTTCTCTTGGAATGATAATTTGCATATTCTTTACTGCTATCTGGGTAAATGTAGTCCAAGTGACACTTAGGATTCTTTTCCCTACACATCCACAGTAGAATATATTATAATTAATATTATTTGCCAATATCTCACAGATGAAGCAAGTCTCCAGAGACATCTGTGAGAAACTGTTTAAGTTAGACTATATCGTAACCCATCAGTGAGGGATTGTTTTTAATTAATGGACTTGGGAAAACTCATTGTAATTTTGTGCAAAATGTAGTCCTACATGGGAGATCTTGAAGTGTCAAATAGAGAGAGTCAGTTGTTTACTAGCAAACATGCATTAATTCATTGCTTTCAGCTATTGTCTATGATACAATGGAGATCTTGCCATCCTGAAGTCTCTGCAATGACAAATTGTAAATTAGAGTTGTGAGTCCAGTAAATCCTTGATATCTTAAGTTGCCTTGGCCTGGGTATTCAATAATATCATTTTGATGTCTTCTAGAGAGCATATGGAAATACTTTATTTAGTATAGGCTTAATGAAGTATGAAAGTGTATATCACACTGCAAAGAAATTGAAGAGACTGCATCTTTTTTCTCTTTTTTAAATTTTTTATTGAATATTTTATTTGCATTTCAGATGTTACCCCCTTTCCATATTTCTCTCCCTAGAATCCCTCTATCCTATCCCCCATCCAGCTGCTTCTAAAATATGTGCCCCCACTCACTCATCACTTCTACCTCCCTACCCTCTTGTCTCAAGAAGCAGTCTCCTTGGTTCTGAGAAGACTGCTTCTTGAGACAAGAAGGACACACAGACAGAATTAAGTCAGAAAATATTCTAGATAGAAAGAAGATATTTCTATTTGTACTATATTCAGATGAGAACTTGAGAAAGAGAAGTGTAAGTGCCCTCCCCAATTTCTGATATATGTGTAGGAAAAAAAATCAGAAGACCTAACATCTCAAGACCCAATTTCTTTCTACTAATTCATTTGTTAAAAAACTGCTCACTTTGGTATTTCAGTGTGGGCAAATGCTAATCTTGACTTTGAACACAGTTGAAAACAGGAATATTCCTCAAATGAGGAGTTTCCTACTTCATGCAGGCCCATAGGAAGCAAATCCAGAACTATAAAAATATGACAAAAACCATGAAGCCAGCACATCTGTTTGACAAAGTCCAGCAAACCTGAGCCAAATGATGTTTTAGCCATTGTGATGTCTTTCACCTTGTGTTTCTGAACTCTAGTTGTTTCATTTGTGCTAAGGTAAAATACTGCTAGGTGATTATGATAATTTCTGTGTTGTGGATGTGTCTCTGAAATCATTTTCATGCTAAAAATTTTTGGGAATTTTGTTTGTATTGTATTAAATTTATACAGTAAATTGAACATACCTTACATATGAATGATGATGATGCTAATAAAATGCACCCAAGAATCATTTATTTACTTCCTTATTTATTTAGGTTTTTATTGTTGTTTATTTATGAAATACATTTAGTTTATTGAACAGAAATATACTATGAGGGTTGGGTGGTTTTCTCAGCACTTATTCTTCATGATAGTTACCTGAGTTAAGATCTCAACACCCAAACTGGAAAACTACTAACTACCTGCTACTCCAGATCCAAGGGTTCTGACACTCTTTTCTCTGTTGTGTCACTTATATACACGTGGAAGACAGTCTATCACACACACAAATAAACACATAAAATATTGATAAACCTGTTTTATAGTGCTTATGATTAATAAGCAACTAGAACAAGACAAGTTGACTTATATGTACAATAACAATACACTGTTTCTTTAGAAATATGATACTTTCCTTTGCCATTAAGAAAGAGATACTCTTAGCCATTAACACTATTTTTTTTCAATGTTGAAACATCAACAAACCCCAAGCCAATCAGTTCAAATCTGATAGAGCAGCTCTTTTTCCCCATCCCCTTTTCTATTATTGGCAATGGAGACAGGTGGAGGGTACACTACAAATGTTAACAAGTGATTTCTTTCATTTTGGTTTTCATTATAAAAGTGTAGTTTTCACTTAAGTGATGGTGTTCTTTTTTTTGGTATCTCTCTGTGTCTCCTTTTATCAGTGTTATTACCTGTGTTCTGATTTTATTAATTACACATCTATTTATATTGTTGTTTCTCTAGAATGTAATGGACATTCATCTATTATTGTATTCTAAAAAATTTATTATATTGTGTGTTGAGTTTCTTCAGTTTTTGTTTGGTGACAGTCTGTGGACAAAGTTTTACTCTTTGATCTTTAAGACTTTCTTTCATTTCTTGACATATCCACTTTTTCCAGCTGTTTTATTGTTTGAGTGTTTGATACTTAAGTGATGGATATAGTGAACACATTGGCTTTGACTACTTAAAAGATTATTTAATATATTATTTACCCTGTGTCTTAGTTACCTTCAACTGTCAGTATGAAAAAAGCCAAGAGTTATCTCAGGAAACATTAGTTGAGGGCATGCCCGGATGAGAATGACTGGTTGCTATGTCTTTGAGACATGATGTTGATAAATGATTGATATAAAGTGGATTTTATATGTAGAGTGGCAGTATCCCTAAGCAAGTGTTCCTGGTCTGTTTAAGAGTGCTAAGTGAGCATGAGACAGTAACAAAGCAACAATGACCAGGAAAGAACATTTCTGTTTTATTTAGGGTTTTACTGCTATGAATAGATACCATGACCAACTCTTATAAGAAAAACATTTAATTGGAGATGGTTTACATATTCTCAGGTTCAGTCCATTATCATCAAAGTGCAACATGGTAGTATACAGGAAGGCATGATATGTGAGAAGCTGAGTTCTACATCTTCATCTGAATGCAGTTAGGGAAAAAATGGCTTCCAGACAGGTAGGATGAGACTCTTAAAGACATACTGACAGTTGGATACCTACTCCAACAAGGCCACTCCTTCTAATAGTGCCACTCCTTGAATCAAACATACAGAAGCCATCACAGTTTCCCTCGTGCATTTTGCCTTCAGTTTCTTGCATTAATTTATATCTTAATCTTCTACAATGATAGATTGTATCTGGCAGTATCAGAAAAAAATAATTCGCTGGGCGGTGGTGGCGCACGCCTTTAATCCCAGCCTCTGGGAGGCAGAGGCAGGTGGATTTCTGAGTTCGAGGCCAGCCTGGTCTACAGAGTAAGTTCCAGGACAGCCAGGGCTACACAGAGAAACCCTGTCTCGAAAAACCAAAAAAAAAGAAAAAGAAAAAAAAAAGAAAAAAATAATTCATTGTCTGAGTTGCTTTTATATAGAATATTTAATCACAGCAACAAAGAAGCAAGTAAGAACAAATATATATATATATATATATATATATATATACCACAAAAGTGATTTTGTTCCTGCAAAGATCATAGAAATACAGTCTTTGGAGGAATGTAGAAGATACTTTAGATGGCAAAAGCCATCAGAAGCTGTGCACAAAGCTTAATCAGTTATTATGTTAAGATGTAGAAATTGAGAAGCTGAGAGTTTGTGCATTAGTGGAGGTTGAGCTCATAGGAGTTCAGTGGGTAATTGACTTCATGAAAAATTAAGCTAGAATTCTTTTGTGTGCTATTTTTGTTTAAACTCTTTTTTATTTTCACCACATCATCTAAGATAAAATTAAAAAAGCAGGGGCTGATTTCTTCAATATTGATTCTGTTGGATATTTATTACTGATGATTTATGCAGGTCTGCAACAAAAAGCAGGAAAAGTGGGGCATAAATAACAAGTCTATGGTTTGTTGAGAGAAACAGCAATAGTTTCAGATGGTAGGCAAGTGTTTAAACAAATGTAGGAATTGTCAGAAAAATACCACCATTAAAGAGCTCACCCTTACTCTGCATTCCACTGGACACTCAGGAAGGTGCCCTATTGATAGGACAACATTCAGCTAAACATTGAATCTATGGAAGGAACAGCCAAAGTGATATCTTGTTCCAGGAAGCAACTTCATACAGAAACTGCTACAACTGTCCTCCAAGTGTGAAAGAGTCTATCTAAATCTCGAAGCCAGAATTCTGAATATGATCATTGGTATACTTTTTGAAGCTACAAAATGTTTAGATGCCTAAGCTATAAATCATCTGTCTTAGAGAGCTGCATATATTGAGTGGAAGGAAAGAGAATGCGAGATGGTGAGAGACAGAGGCCAAGAGAAGAGGAAAGGAGAGAAGGACAAAAAAGACAGGAGAAGAGGAGAGAAGGAAAAGAGAAATTGCAGAGATATATACATTAAGCTCTTTAAAACTGAAGCTCCATATGTCTGAGGCAGAGCTCTAGGATTTGGGGTTTGTACTGCTGAGTTTCAATTTTGCTTTACTTCAGTCTTTTCCCACTTTGTTCCCTTTCCCCTCTTTTCATGTGGGAATGTGTATTCTGTGAAGTTGTCTTTTAAAAGTAACATTTATTTTTTTAATTTTAGAAGTTGTCATAGTCAAAAGACTTTTGTTTATTGTTTGTTTGTTTGTTTGTTTGTTTTTGAGTGTCAGAAAGGACTGTAGGAGTGGACATTCATCTAGTTTGTTGAACTTATTTCTTTGGGGCTAATGAAATGCAACAACACTCAGCCCTTAGAAGCTTTATTTTTCTTTTTTCCTGGCCCTCTGTACAACTATTTTAGTGAGAATATTTCTCATAAAATGTATGAACACTTGTGCCCTGCTGTAGTACTATTTGTAGCCTAGTAGGAGAGAATATGTTGCTGAAGATGGGGTAATTTTAGGATATACTGGGGACTATTGGAGTTTTATTTACTTTTATTCACTGATCTGGTTGCCATCATACCCTTGTCTTTTGAATTCTTTTCTTCCATGCTGAGCTTCAAAGTGAGATGATAAACGTGTGTCTTCCAGAATTCCCTATCACTAGGAAAACTCATAAAATATTCCCATTTTTAAGTTTTAAATATTAATCATGATAGCCAAATACCTAGGAACAAATACATTTATATCATGATTATGTAGCCATATGTTTAAAGAAAGCATTAGAAGATATCTGCTATAGTCACCAAGTACAATTTCTGATTTCTTTGCTAACTAACTTTTCACATGACCTCTATCCAAGATCTTCTATATTCGTGGATGGTGGTATACAAGCATATTCCATACAGAAGACTCCCAGTATATAAGCTTTCATGTCCTAGAAGAAAGCTGTCATGAAGTCTGCTCGTGCCTATCAGTAAGTAGAAAACAATGTCTGTCAATATTCTCTCAAACCGCAGAGTGCTTCTCAGTTTTATTGGACTGAACATTTCCTCATCAAAGAATGCAACTCCAGTGCTTTTGAAGAGCAGAATGAGCTTTTTCTGTGTAAACTCTATAAAATTATGATAAGACCTCTTCCTGATATGATAGAGGGAAGGAAGTTTAAAGTCAATTATAAATTTTCTCCACTGTGATTACATTTCTCCCTGATGGAGTCTAACCAATCAAGGGAAGAGGACATCTGAAGAATACACTCATGTTCAGAAATACTTGATAAATTTGTATTGATCTATCTCTGCAGAGCAGAGTGCAGTCACATCTGCCCTCACTGTAACCAGTAACAGAAGAGTCCAGAGCAGAGATAGAAAGTTGCAGAGTGAATGTGGCTAACTAGCTAGACCTGTCTGGAAGAGCTGAATGACTAGAGGCCAAAGAGAGTGAGAAAATAAGAGAAGCAGTGGGGGTCATGGGGAGAGAAAGGGAGACATATGGTGAGAAAGAGTTGGATAGATGATAGTGCACAAAGATACTGTAGGCAAAAGAAGAAGCATAGTTGAAATATCAGGGTTATAAGGGAATTGAGTAGCTGACAGGAAGGAAGTCCAGCTCACCTGGAGAGGTTTAGAACAGAAAAACAGATTTTAAAAAAAGCTGAGAAGAGCTAGGGTGCTAACATGAACTTTAAAATGTTTTAAAGTTACTTGTGATGTTGAGGGATCCTGATGGCCATCCTGTTCCTTGGTATGCTAGTAGGCACCACAGATAACCATCTATTCTTCCTACCCCTCATAAGGGAAATGTCTACTTTTGGAAAAAGGGAAGTGTCTTCAGAAGTTCCTGAGGTATGCTAGCTTTTCTGTATCCACCAGAATTTGATGTTTCCTTTGAGTCTAAATCAACATGGTCAAGGAAGTCCAGAAAGACAGGAAGCCAGGGTTGAAGTCCAAGGACAATTGGCCAGAGTTGGTGACCAGGAAATTTCTAGTGAGCAGTTTTGTGGGGTGGATATTAGTGTACATCAACATATGACCTTGGGCCAGGAGTTCTGGTGATACCACATGGTCAGGATGCCACCTAGGAAGAATTTTATACTTCTTTCCCTCTCCCTTGCCCCTGCAGAATATTGGAGGGAATGATGGAGGGAATAATCAGGGAGTGACCTGAACCCACAGAATTTAGATTCTGAGATTAGGCCCATCTTCGTGACTCTTGGGGTCTCTGATGTCAAAGATGCAGGTCACAGACAAAGATACAGAGTCGATATGCTCAGTTAGGGCCGTGATTAGGAAGAAATTCTGGAGGAATATGAATGATAACTAGCAGATTTCCAGGATGAATGACTAAGACTTATTCAGAGAATAGGCCCTGCAGGTACTTTCAATTCCAGTCTGGTTTTACTTGAGTTCTTCTAAATGTTGTGGTCTGAGCCAGATCTGAGATTCACAACTTTTTCCTTTCATCTCTTGTTAGAAATTTTTGCCTGTGTACTTCATTCCCAGTGAAGGTGTTCAAACTAGAGTTATGAACAGCAAATGCTTGAAAATGAAACTGATGAAGAAGTGTAACAGCATGGAAACCAAGGTTAAGGGAGGAAACTAGTAACCCTGAGGGCAAAAGTGGCTGCAGTCTGCCCTGCAGGGAGGATAAAGTGTAGTGTCCTCAGGCTTTACTGAACATGAGTGTGTTCCTCAGATGCCCTTGATGAGTTAGACTTCCTCAGGTTGAAAAGTAATCATGATGAAGAAAATTCCCATTTTGACTTTAAGTTCTTTTCAAAACAATTCTTTTTGCATTTGTCTGAACAGACTACATACTAGCACTCTTTTATTTTCTTACCCAGGCCATTGGTTTTGGATTTACCTCCATATAATTTTTCCCCTGTTGGAAAATGGCTAAGAACCTCCTAAGTCTTCATTCCCAACTGTTTGGATATTTATTTTATGTATACAGGATGTAAAACAGTGTGAGTCATAACTCAGGCTGTTTGCCAACTGAGCATTTCCAGATGTGGTAGATGCCATCAGTTCAGGGTCTGCTAGATAAGGCCTAATTTCATCTTTCACAGTTTAGATATAGAGACTGATGAGACTGAAGCATGTGTTGTAATACTGAAAATATGGTAGGGGAGATAAAGCTTGAGTCTCACAATCTTTGTTGATATCATAAAATTATCAGCTTGTTGCAAAATATCTATCATACTGTGAATCCCTAAAACGTGTTTCTAGTTGTGGGGTGGCTCAGCCCTAGCACACACCTTTAATTCAAAACCTTAAGAGGTTTACAGTATATTTGATTACACTATGATATTGTATACTGGAAAAAACTGTTTCTAGTTGTGGGGTGACTCAGCAATAGGACACAGCTTTCATTTAAGAGCTATCTGTTTATTTTAAACAAGATTGAATGAAGTAGGTCAAGAGGTAAAGAAAACAGCCAGCTGACAGGGAGAAGACATAGGAAAAAAAAGAGAGAGACTGAGAGAAAGTCATGAGGACAGACTCACAAAAGGCTGAAAAGAGAGCTATTCAGTTGGAAAGGTTTTTAAGACATTGTGAAGAAGCACTGGCTCCTTCTTTCTGTGAAGTTGGTTAAGGAGGAAGAACAGCCAGGAGTTTCTCGACCACTCTGAACTAGTGGGATTCACCCTAGCATCTGACTCCTGAGTCCTAGGTAAAATGGAAAAACTGGAATTTTGTCTTTAAAACATATTCAGATCCTACTGAAAATGTGTCTTGACAATGAAATTAGATTCTATATTAGTTACTTTCCAAATTGCTGTGATAAGACACCTTACATAGAAACTTGAAGAATGCAGGCTGTATGTTGGCTCACAGATCCAAGGTGCAGCCTCATCTTCTGAGGGAAATCATTGTGGCAGAAGCTTAAAAATTTTTGTCACTTTTTTGTCATAGAGTAGAAGCAGAGACTAATGCATATTCATGCTTAGCTACTTTTCTCTTTATTTTCCTTTAAGTAAAAGTTACTTGTCTTTTTATATCTTGTTTGTATATTTTGGCTACAAATCTGTATATGTATCACATGCCCATGGAGACCAAAAGAGGCCATTTTATTCCTAGTACAATGTAGTTGTGAACATCCATGCAGACAGAGAGAATCAAACTTTGGTGATCAGCATGAAAGGCAAGTGTAGTTAATTGCTGAGCTATCTACTCAGTCCTTATCTTTTTCCTTTTATCTCAGTTCATAGAATATACTGCTCAAATTTAAAGTAGATCTTCTCACTTCTGTTGAGTTAATCTACATACATACTCCCTTCTTCATATGCTCACATATTTTATATTTCTAAATCTAGTAACATTCATGGTGAAAATAGATTATTACAGATACCAAATGAAAAATCCTTAGAAAATTTTTCAAATAAAAATATGAGTCATTTTGAATTCTGATTTTATAATCTCAACATTATATGGGTTTACATTTATTAATAAATGCCAATTAATTCAGATCAGGCTGCCTTTTCAAAATCACATGTTTTGTCATTTTGTAAAGTGATCAGAGAGAGCAACTGTCCAATAAATAGACTCTTTTCAACTGAATAGACTTGAGCTTGGTGATTCTTAAAATTCAGGCATCTCCTTGAATACACTAATGATCTCAGCAGCCTCTCATGCTTCTGAGCACACCTCAGCTTCAATGTCATTTGCTCTTGGTTTCAGGGAAGTACAGAATCAGAGAATCAATGTTGTCACCTTGAGTGACTTTGAATATAGACAAAGAAACTTGTTCCACTGAAGCTGTGATTTGCCAAAGTTCAGCTGATAAATCTTAAAAGCTTCAGAAGATGGTGGGTTTAAACTCAAGTTCTAGGATCATGGAACCTTGTCAGCATCATAGGCCATTGCTTCAAATGTTCCTGTTAGAGAAGTCAGCTAGGCTCTGAGTCTCAGCTTCCCATCTTTGTAAAGGTTGTAGCTATTCTGGTTTCCACTTATCTCATGAAGTTATTACAAGACTCAAGGCTTATCGCTTCTTTGAGAAGGCTTTGTAGCAGGAGATGTAGCCTGTACCAAGTGATGCTAAGACACCATATTGCTATTATAAATTATAGTTCCTAGTATAACAATAGTCTTTAGAACTAATTAAAAGCTGAGGTTTATTAATGAGTGTTACCCTCCTTAATAAAACCTACCTAAAATACTTTGTTTCTCATGATAGTCACTAATACCCATAAGTTTCTATTTTAATAATTATGAGCCTTTATTAGACACAGATTTAACAAAAAATGCATGGAGGAGGTTAACAGGAGTATGGAAATTAAAAATATATGTATTTCCCAACATAAAGACATACAGTATGAGACAGAGAGGGGGAGAAACAGAAAGAAAGAAAGCAAAAAGGAAAGCAAGAAAGAAAGAAAGAAAGAAAGAAAGAAAGAAAGAAAGAAAGAAAGAAAGAAAGAAAAAGAGAGAGAGAAACTTAGAGACAGAGAATCCCATCAGTGAAATCTGTAATTATGTCTGGTAACATCACAAGCAGAGCTAAAAGTATAAGGAATATGCTGCAAAGAAAGAAAGAACACTGGATGCAATTTACAGACACAAACAACACGATAGAATCAAGAAGACAACAATAAATAAGGAAATTTTGGTTCAGTAATGAATACTGAGAACAAGAAATTTTTCTTTTTTGTCATTCATTATTTGTTTAGGAATTATAATTTGCTTACAAAATTCTATCTAGCATTTCTTCACTTCAAACCCTCCCAATTACCTCTCAATGCTCTCTTTCAACTTCATTGTGCCTTCTTTTTTCCTAAGCTGATTGTGATTGCATGAATATATTTATATGAATTTTTTTCCTAAACATACACTTCTCAGTTCATAAATGCTACTTTATACACATTTTAGCACTAACCATCTTGTACAAGACAACGAATTTTTTGTGTTCTTACCTGAGAAAATTTACTTCAAGCTTTATTTAGTTACCTGTGGTTTCTTAATTTTTGTTACTTGGGACAGAAAACAGAAAAAATAAATGATATTCTCTCCAGGTTTTACTTTATGTCATTTATTGTAATTTAATTTTATGAGAGGGTTGCACTATTAAATTGTTCAGAATATTCTTGAATTCATGATTCTCTTCCTTAATCTTTTTGTGTAGCTAATGTTAAAGGCATTTTTTTGTGTAGCTAATGTTAAAGGCTTCTTCCATAGCTAGCACAAAATATGAAGTTGTCATTGGCTAATATTATTGATGAAAAGGTAAATAAAATTAAAGAAATTCAAATAAAAACAAGAGTTAAAACTTACATTAAAATATCAGATGTGAGAATATGGCCACATGTTTGTTTGAAAACAAGAAAAAGTGGGATCTGTCATTGTCACCATTGATTCTTAAATCCCACAATACTTGTCTTTCCCAAAACCTTGATTTGAAATTCATGTATTGACGCAGGAGCTTGCTACAGTACAGAATATGAAGGTAAATGTTTTGGGAGAGATCAGCCTTCAAGTAAGGCAGAGCCCATCAGTGGCTTTCAGTGTCCTATTCAATTGACAGAATATTCAAGAATGCTAGGTCTAGGCATCCACCTCAAGGGACTTCAACTCATTTGAAATGCACTGTGGTAAGTCTTATTTGTAAACCTCTCCAAAGAACAGCAGATAGGGAAACAGGGCTTTTGATGCCTATTCTTGGTTATCAACTTGACTATATCTGGAATTAATTCAAATTTTAGAATGGACCGCACATCACTTGAGGTTTTGTGAGTAATTAAAGTCAGAGGATCTACTTCTAATCTAAATCTTTAGTGTAGGAAGGCAAGTCATTTTTTAAATCAAGATCTTGAGCTGAGAAAATATGCTTTTAGTCTGTGCTGCACTTTCTGCTGAAAGCCTATGTAAGATAGAAGCTTTTACTCTTTGCCTGTACATTCATTCACCTTTATATTAACTCCAATCCTTTATTAGCATTAAAGCCTACTTCTTTGATATTCCAGCATCTAATGAAGACCAGCTGAAACATCCAACCTCATGCACAGAGCAACTACTGGATTTCTAGATTTTCTGTTCATAGCTGGCCATTGTTGGACTAGCTGAACTGCAGTGTGTATATCATTCTAATCCCCTATCTTTATGTGGTTTCACACTTTAAGTTCTGTTGCACTAGAGAATACTACTGACTAATAAAAATTTAAAGACAAAATGACAAGAAGTTTCAAAAAGTCAGTGTGATACTTGGAAACATATAGATGGTGAATGAACATGCTGTTTACAGGTTCTGAAGTCCTAACAGGGACTCATAGTGTACTATTTCCTGGGATTATATCTTTTATTTCTTTCTCAGGATTCATCCCATGTAAAAATAAAATGGGGACAGCAGTTGAGAGAGAGAGTTGACATTACAGCCATTAGACAAGTAGAGCAGACCTATCTTCACAGACATGACATTACTTGATGTCAGGGACACAGTCTAGAGACAACTCCAGCCTCATAATGTCAGTAAATCTGGAAAACTTTTATTAGAAAGGAGTCATATGAGTGTGTGGTAATATGGTTTTATACCAGGGAGGTTAAATCTGGGCTTATTTATGAAGAGAATTCTCAGATGTCCTCATCCCTGATCAACTTTTATGTGAGTGTGTTTTGTCATCTAGACATAGTCAGCCTTAAATTGCATATCTTGCTCATTGATATTTGTTGGTGAACTTTTGTTGTCTTTTACTTCTTGAGAAACTAGTGCTGCAGTGCTCCATTACCAGGGAGAGTCTACTCTCTAAATTCTAAAGGACAAATTGTAGAGTCTAAATCAGGAAGAACAAGACTCAAATAGATTATGCTTGTCAAAAGAGGGACATAGCCTGCAGTCCAAGGCTGAAAGAAGAATGCCAGGCAAGGAGAGTCAAACCAACTAAGCCCTTACCTGTTGGTTGGGACAGCATGGATGTGTTTGTTGTTTAGCTAGTCTTCTTCCTCAATGAGTGAGAAATCATTAGGTTAAAATGTGAACATAGCTGTCAATGTTCTTCTACCTGGATTCTTTAAAAAAATCAAAACTCAAAATTCTCCAGATGTGACTGGGGGGGGGGGCAACTCTGAGACATTGACATAGACCTTAGAATCTTCTTAAAGTGAGCATAGAAGCTTATGTGACAATTCCACTCTTATTTGAGAGCCTTCTAGATTTGTAGTATATAAAGACTTAACAAATATTGCCTACTTAGCACCATCTCCAGCTCTGCAGTGTTGTTGGTAAGGAAAACATTGCTACCTTACCTCACAAATAAGTATATCATATTCTAAGGTGACTATTTATTGTAAGAATCACACAAAAATGCAATATAATATCTGAAATGGGTTTGTAGTAACTCATACTCCATTATTACCACTGCTAGCGTTAAAGTTTCCTTCCAAAATATAGTAATACTTTGGTCCATTTCAGGAAAACTTTTAGAGAAATTGAGTTTGATTGGGAAAATTTGTGATGGACAGGGCTTTGGTTGGAAAAAGCAGGCATGTTAAGTGTAAACCATCTGCTTTTACTTCTGCAGTGACAAGGACCACATTTACATGCTACCCATGTGAATTCGCATTTAAACAGTAGGACACATCTCCAAGATGGGGACATAGTAACAGGGCAATCCCAACAGTACGAAGCAGACAGACAAGTTGTTGATAGTCATTTCATTATGTCCTGGGCTGCAAGCAAGGGCAGGCCACTCTAGTGCCCAGGTCACTTGGAACAGAACATCTAGAAGAGGCAACCATCATGGAGGGCACTGGTATAGAAAAAGGCTTTATTGCACCCCATCCCCCAATTCTATAAACAAGGCTATATGACATGATATACACTGTAATTGTAGTTTAGAAGGTTCTTCTGATCAGTCACTGTGTAAGGAGCCATGGCTGTCATCTCTGAGACTTGGCCTGTAGCTGATACCATGGCCTCTACCATGTGAGGAGGAATTCTTGTGGATCTTCTTGTAAGTGGTCCTCAAAATCTTACTTATCAAATCTACAAATTCATTAAAGCTCAACTGACTATCTTTACCTGTGTCAAGACTCTCCATCAGGCAGGTAATGACTTTCTCATTTTTTTATCTTTCTGTGGGTAAAAGAGAGATGGCTGTCAGTGTTGGCTCTTGGCCCAGAAGAGAAATAGAGAGCACTCTGAGAGAGCATATGAAAAATCCAGGGGGTCAATTTAAAAATGGAAATGGAGGAGATGCTGATTTGTGCTGTATACTTTCCAGTTTTTTCCAAAGATAATTATTCACTTTGGCCCTTAAAACTATTGTACAGACAAAAGTCAGAAAATTAGATTTATGTCTAGAAATGTTACTCATTCTTCCCTAGAACAAATGATAATGAAATCTGAAAGGTGATCTTAGGAGTCTGGTTTTATGAAAGGTTCATAATTTATATAGGTTGTGAAAATTCATATAAATTCAGATGTGACTTTGAGAAATTTGCCCCTCTCTCCACATAGTGAGGAAGCACTTGAGAAACCAGGCAACATGGGACTTTGAAGGATTATAGCACTTAACAGTGTGTGGTAAATAGTGGGAGTGGTCACCCATATGACCCATGAATAACATGGGGTAGAGTAGAGCACCAGACAGCTGAACATCTTCCACATATTAGGTGGGGTACTTTGGCTAAGCTTTCTTTTATAATCCAATTAGACCCTCCTCAAAAAGAGCTCTTTCTGTTCTGTCAAACTGCTTCAGAAAGGGATGTTGATAGAGGTGATAGAATCAATAGAGAATCACAAAGATGAAAGGGTTACCTAGAGAGGCTCTTGTGTACTCTTTGTCTTCCTGGAAGCAGCACCTTGTTTGACTAAGATCCTTACTAATAAGGAGCTCTCTGTGTCATTAAATGATTCTTTACATTCTCCACATTGGCATATATCGACTTTAATAGGTCTTCTAAGTGAGTTGGAGACCAACTGACAAGGATGACCAAAATAATGGAATGATACTGAGACCCATGTCTTATGTCTTATTAGATTTCTTCCAGGATTCTGTTTCTATGCATTTGAAAAAAAGAACACAAAGGCTTTTGGAATGAATCTATTTTTCTAGAATTGACTACACATTTCCTGAGCACAGGGACTTCCTAACAGTGCTTTTGAGTATGAGTTCTGTGTTGGGTGCTTTCCACATGGTTTTGATTTCTACGCTTTCTACTATAGGCCCTCAGGTCTACTATGAGTCCTCTAAAGAGACATAGTGTCCCTCACCTTTCTGTCAAAGACTGTCCTCGTGTGTTTCCTGTACCAGAAATGAAGTCTCAGTTCTAATGTCACCGTTTCAAAGGGGGACAGTCTCTCTATTCCACTCTTTTCAGTTGCACCCAATACAGACCACACAGGACACTATCTCATCTTTCTCCACACTTCCAGGATATTGGGTTTGCGTTATTCTGAAGATTGTGTCTCCATCATCAGTATAGTCATTTTAAGGATCACATCTCAATGTATCTGCCCAGACGAGGGCTTAAGACACATTAGAGTTTCAACTGTCTAATTCATACCTTCAGTGATAGTGCTGTTGCTGCCTGTGTGGAAGGCGATGGAATTTTCTCCCTGACTGTTGCATACTTCATCCTCCTCTCTCAATAATCAAGCATTACCTTGAGGGAGTTTGCTATATCCTTGTTCACCAGGTATTTGAATTCCTTCTGGCTCAGAGTGTCCAAATCTCCCTCCTTCCCATAGTACTGGTGGAAGATTTTGATGATGTTCTTCATGCCTAGTTCTGTCTGTGACTTAAAGCTGTTTATTTTTTCACTCTATTTGAATCCTGGAGAAGCAAATGTACAAGGAAGAGGAAAGTCTCACAAACATGCTGGTTCTTGTCTCTGCCCTCTATAAGGCTAGAAAAGGAGGGCACATACATGATTTTAAAAAAAGGACAGGATGCCACTTGGTAAGAAACTATCAGGTTACACATGTGTGAAAGATGCACCTTAGATGTTGTAGAGAATGCCACTACATAATAATTTTATTATAAGAAATTTTCACAAATTGAAATAAGCTACAACACAGTCAGGGCAAAGAAGGAAGGAGCCAGTAGAATGGTATTGAAAAAACATCATAAAGTGGAAGGAAAGAAAGGAGTGACAGGCAGGCTCTTGAATAGGGAAGCTGCACTCACTTACCAAAGCTGAAGACACACAGTGTTCATTAAAGAACAGTCGGCCCAGCATTTAAAGGCAACCAATGGCTGACCCACATTCCCCTTATCCCAGGAATGATTGTCTCACACATGAAAAGTATGCAGTAGTGAGAATTGTGGCTTGTGGCAGTAAAAAGCACTGTTGATGGAATGCTATTAGTAAGAGAATAGGAAATGGAGGTTGATCCCCTTAGTAATTTTCACCAAAATGGTCCAGGAATTCAAAGCTACTAGACACAGTGTCCTCTCACCTGATATCACTGAGCATCTTCTTGGCTTTCAGTGAGTCAGCCTTGGACCTTAACTTCATTTTGATCAACTAGGACTACCTTCATATAGATGTACGCAGTTTATATGTAACCAACTTGGTATGGCTGAAATTGCATAAATAGAATTTATAACCACAATAACTCATGCTCGTCATAGAAACTGTACGACACACATTCAGGATTGTCATCCTTTACATGGTGTGAATTATGTGCTTAGAATCTTAAGACAAAGACATTCAACCTTTTGATTAATGGATTTCTATCAAATGAATACTTCATCAGCCCATTATCCTAGTCTGTGTGCCATTCTTTCATTCCTTCCTACCTAGTTGCTTCTTTGTATCAAGCCCAGTACAATATTGTAAAATATGAAAAAATTCATGAAGTCACAACTATTAAAATTATGTCAAGTGTTTATAACACAGTACCTATTCTTTTCTTTATTTTTCTGGACCCTCATACTTACCCTGTGTAGATTAAACATCTGATGGTTCTTGCCTGGTTACTCATAGTGCTCCTGCAGTAATTTGGTTTTGTACTACTTAATTTGGGACCCTTTCCCTCTGGGCCCTTACAGTTGTGCTATAAGGCAAAGAATATAATCAAGAGGATAAATCAGCAACCTACAGATTGGGGGAAAATCTTCACTAATCCCACATCAGATACAGGGCTAATATCCAAAATATATAAAGAACACAAGAAGTTAACCTACAAAAAAACAAACAACCCAATAAAAAATGAGGTATATAAGCAAACAGAGAATTCACAACAGAGAAATCTTTTGTGAGAGTCAATGAATCTCTGGTTCTTTTTCCTGTTCCTATGACTTTTTTACTTTTCCTGGGTTACCTTGTTGGGCCTGGACCTGAAGTCTTTTGTCTTGTACTCTTGTATCTTGTTTTGCCACATTTGGTTGCTGTCTCTTTGAGATATGTTTTTTGTTGTTGCTGTTGTTGTTGTTGTTGTTTGTTTGCTTGTTTGTTTTGTTTTCTGAAGGGAAATGGAGGTGGAATGCATCTTAGGGAAAGAGGAGCTAGTGAAAAGCTAGGGACAACCTATGGTCAAGATGCATTGTATGATAGAACAATCTATATTCATTTACATAAAACTAGGATAGATTAGGCCCTCAGGACTTGAAGAGAAATACATCTCCTATTCATTAAAAATATCGTAAGATCCCCCTGCCCCAGTTGTTGTCCTCTGCCATGTCATTTCCTAGACAGAGTGTGATTCAATCCCGTTTATTCTTCAGTCTCTCTTCTTCTTTCCAACTCTCTTGTTCCTAGTCCAAGTCCCAAGTTTTGAGTTCCTAGTCCCTAGTTCCTAGTCACTAGTGCCTCCAAGTCTCAAGTCCTGGGTTTCATCACCAAGTCTCAAGTCCTAATCCCAGTTCTAAGTTGCTAGTCTCTTTCCCAGTTCCAAGTCTCCAGCCCTGTCTTCTGTCTGCCTCTTGCCTTTTACATGTCTCACTTCTAAGTCACACACTAATATCAGGGAATAGACAATACTGTCCACTCTCACACTACCTATTCAATATAGTACTGGAAGTTCTAGCTAGAGTGATTAGACAACAAAAGGAAGTCAAAGGGATACAAATAGAAAAGGAAGAAGTCAAAATTTCACTGTTTGCAGATGATATGATAGTATACTTAAGTGACCCTAAAATTTCCACAAGAGAACTCCTAAACCTGATAAACAACTTCAGTAAAGTGGCTGGATATAAAATCAACTCAAACAAATCAGTAGCCTTCCTATACTCAAAAGATAAACAGGCTGAGAAAGAAATTAGGGGAATGACACCCTTTACGATAGTCACAAACAATATAAAATATCTTGGAGTGAATCTAACCAAGCAAGTGAAAGATCAGTTTGACAAGAACTTCAAGTCTCTGAAGAAAGAAATAGAATCAGACCTCAGAAGATGGAAAGATCTCCCATGCTCCTGTATTGGCAGGATTAATTTAGTAAAAATAACCATCTTGCCAAAAAGCAATCTATAGATTCAATGCAATCCCCATCAAAATTCCAAATCAATTCTTCATAGAGATAGAAAGAACAATTTGCAAATTTATTTGAAACAACGAAAAACCCAGGATAGTGAGAACTATTCTCAACAACAAAAGAACGTCGGGGGGAATCACTGTCCCTGACCTCAAACTGTACTACAGGGCAATAGTAATAAAAGCTGCATGGTATTGGTACAGATACAGGCAGGAAGATCAATGGAATAGAATTGAAGACCCAGAAATGAGCCCACATACCTATGGTCAATTGATCTTTGACAAAGGAGCTAAAACCATCCAGTGGAAAAGGGTCAGCATTTTCAACAAATGGTGCTGGCTCAACTGGAGGTCAGCAT
Organism: Rhabdomys pumilio; assembly: GCA_030674055.1. Lineage (NCBI taxonomy): Eukaryota > Metazoa > Chordata > Mammalia > Rodentia > Muridae > Rhabdomys > Rhabdomys pumilio. The sequence continues at coordinate 74,231,328 of JANHMN010000012.1, read as the reverse complement.
GTAGAAGAATGCAAATTACTCCATTCTTATCCCCTTGTACAATGTCAAAATCCAAGTGGGTAAAAGACCTTCACTTAAAACCAGATACACTGAAATTAATAGAAGAGAAGGTGGGGAAGACCCTTGAATACCTAGGCACAGGGGAAAAGTTCCTTAACAGGACACCAATGGCTTATGCTCTAATATCAAGAATTGACAAATGGGACCTCATAAAATTGCGAAGCTTCTGTAAGGAAAAGGACATTGTCAATAAGACAAAACAGCAACCAACAGATTGGGAAAAGATCTTAACCAATCCTACATCCGATAGAGGGCTAATATCCAACATATACAAAGGACTCAAGAAATTATACTCCAGAAAACCATATAACCCTATTAAAAAATGGAGTACAGAGCTAAACAAAGAATTCTCAACAGAGGAAACTCGAATGGCTGAGAAGCACCTTAAGAAATGCTCAACATCCTTAGTCATCAGGGAAATGCAAATCAAAACAACCCTGAGATACCATCTCACACCAGTCAGACTAGCTAAGTTCAAAAACTCAGGTAATAGTAGATGCTGGCGAGGATGCAGAGAAAGAGGAACACTCCTCCACTGTTGGTGGGATTGCAAGCTGGTACAACCACTCTGGAAATCAGTCTGGCGGTTCCTCAGAAAACTGGACATAGCATTACCTGAGGATCCAGCTATACCACTCCTGGGCATATACCCAGAAGATGCTCCAACATATAATAAGGACATATGCTCCATTATGTTCATAGCAGCCTTATTTATAATAGCCAGAAGCTGGAAAGAACCAAGATGTCCTTCAACAGAGGAATGGATACAGAAAATGTGGTACATCTACACAATGGAGTATTACTCAGCTATTAAAAATAATGAATTAGAGAAATTTATAGTTAAATGGATGGATCTAGAAATTATCATCCTGAGTGAGTTAACCCAATCACAGAAGAACACACATGGTATTTATTCACTGTTAAGCAAATGTTAGCCCAAAAGCTTAAAATAGCGAAGAGTCAACCCACAGACCATATGAAGCTCATGAATAAGGAAAACCAAGAGGGGACGCCTCAGTTCTACTTAGAACCAGTAACAAAAATACTCAAGGGAGCAATTATGGAAACAAAACATGGGAAAGAAACTGAAGGAGGAGCCATCAGAAGACCATTCCACCTGGGCATCCATCCCATGTACTGTCACCTAAGCTAGACACTGATGTGGATGGCTGGAAGTGCATGCTGTCAAGAACATGATATAGCTGTCTCCTTAGAGGTCTGCCAAAGAATAACACATTCAGAGGACTTTGCTTACAGCTAACCACTGATATGATCAAGGGTTTCCCAATGGAGAACTTAGAAGACTGAAAGAGCAGGAAGGGTTTGTGACCCCATGAGGAAAGCTACAATACCAAACAACCAGAGCCCCCTAGGGTCTAAACCACCAGCCTGGGAGCACATAGGGAGGGACCTACGACTCCAGTGGAATACGTAGGGAAGGACGGCCTTGTTGGGCATAGGTGGGAGAGGAGATTCTTGGTCCCATGAAAAACAAACACAGAATGGGGGAGAATGTGAGGGTGGGGAGGGGGTAGTGGGGGTGAGAGGTAGGTGCGGGCACAGCCTCATAGAAGTACAAGGAAAGGGGATGGGATAAGGGGTTTCTGGGTGGTGGGGGAAATAGGATAAAAGGATAAAACTTGAAATCTAAATATTATAACCAACTACATAAAAGGGGGAAAAAGTTGTTAGAACCAACATCTTTTAAAATATATCAGCCCTCTAGGAAAAAAAAAATAAAGGAAGAGGATTTCCAAATTCATATAGAAAAACAAAAAACACTGAATAGCCAAAACAGTTCTTAACAATAAAAGAACTTGCAGAAGAATCACCACTTCTGACCTCAATTTGTACTATAAAACAATAATGGTAAAAATGCATGATATTGGTACAGAAACAGACATATCGAACAATATAACAAAATTAAAGACCCAGAAGTAAACCCATACACCTAGGAAAACTTGATCTTTGACAAAGAATCCAAAAACATCCAATAGAATAAAGAAAGCATCTTCAATGAATGGTGCTGGTCTATCTGTGGTATGTACATAGGAGAATGAAAACAGTTCCATATTGATCACCTTAAACAAAGTGCAAGTGTAAGTGAATCAAGGACCTCAACATAAAAAAATGATACTTGGAATCTAATAGAAGAAAACGTGAGAAAGAGCTTTGAACTCATTGGAACAAGAAAAAAAATTCCTGAGTAGAACACCAATGGCTCAAGCTCTAATATTATAAAAATGATAAATGGAACCTCATGAATCTGAAAATCTGTGAGGCAAAAGACATTGTCAATAAGATAAATCAGAAACCTACAGATTGGGAGAAAAATCTTTACTCAGCCTACATCCGACAGATGGTTAATATACAAAGTATATAAAGAATACTAAAAATTAACCTCAAAACCCCCAAATAACCCAACTAAATAATGGTGTACAAAGCTAAACAGGAAATTCACACAAAAGAATCTTGAATGGCTAAGAAACCCTTAAAGAAATGTTCAAGTCCTTAGTTGTAAGACTCCCACAAAGGGAGGACCTCACCCAAGTCTCAGGAATTCATAGCCACCCAATAACTCACAAGACACTGAACTCGATGCAATCATCAAGAGGTATATTTAGATCAGTATGATGAAGTCAAGACCCATGACCCACGCAAGGGCAGTGGGGTCTGACCCTGGGCTTTGGAGGCAGAAAAAAATTAAAGGCAAAAACAACAAGGAAAAAACCACAACCCAGGGGGAAAAACCACAACCCAGGAGGGAGTGAAGGGGGAATTATTGGAGAGTACCTGTGGAAAGTCCCAGCCCATTATTCAGTTTATGACAGGGTCCAAGGAACAATCATGGGGAACATTTTATATAGACTATTTTCAAGAGTCTATTCACAATCAATCATCTATCTTGTGGTCAGCCAAGTTCCTGAAACACAGAGCTCATGACCAAGCTGACCTACACTCTTGGTTCTGCTCAGTCTGCTTGGAGTTTTTGAAAATTTTTAACCCTTTCATAGTCATCAGAGAAATGTAAATCAAAACAAACCTGAGATTCCACCTCATACCAATCAGAATGGCTAATATTAAAACTCATGTGACAGCACATACTAGCAAGTATGTGGAGAAAGAAAAACACTCCTCCATTGCTAGTGGGATTGCAATTTGGTACAAGCAACTCTGGACATCAATCTGGTGGTTCTTCCAGAAACTGGAAGTAGTTCTACTTAAAGACCCAGTTATACCACAAGAGGAGTGTTCCTCTTTCTCTACAACCTAGCCAACATCAGCTGTCACCTTTGAACTTAGTCATTCTCATTGGTGGGAGGTGGAATCTCAGGGTCCTTTTGATTTGCTTTTCAATGATGACTAAGGATGTTGAACATTTATTTAGATGCTACTTGGCAATTTCTCAATTTAGAATACTTTATTTAGCTCTGTATCCAATTTTAATAGGATTATTTGGTTCTCTGAGTCTAACTTTTTTAATTCCTTGTATATATTGGATATTAGCCCTCTATTGGATGTAAGATTGTTAAAGACTTTTTCCAAGTCTGTAGGTTGCTGTTTTGTAGTATTGACAATGTCCTTTGCCTTACAGAAGCTTTGCAACTTTATGAGGTCCCATTTGTCAATTGCTGATTTTAGCACCCAAGTCATTGGTGCTTTGTTCAGAAAAATTTTCCCTGTGCCCATGTGTTCAAGGCTCTTTCCCATTTTATCTTCTATTAGATTCAGCATATATGGTTTTATGTGGAGGTCTTTGATCCACTTAGACTTGGCTTAGCATAAGGAGATAAGAATGGATCAATTTGCATTCTTCTACATGCTTACCGACACATGAACCATCATTTGTAGAATATGCTGTCCTTTTTTCACTGAATAGTTTTGGATTCTTTGTAAAAGATCAATTAACCATAGGTGTGTGGGATAATTTCTGGTTCTTCAGTTCTATTCCATTGTTCTACCTACCTGTCTCTGTACCAATACAGTTTTTATCACTATTGCTTAAAAGACCTTAAGATCAGGGATGGTGACTCCCACAGAAGTTCTATTATTGTTGAGAATTATTTTTACAAGCTAGGTTTTTTGTTATTCCAGATGAACTTGAGATGTATTCTTTCTATCTCTGTGCAAATTGAGTTGAAACTTTAAAGGGGTTTGCATTAAATTTGTAGATTGCTTTTGGTAAGATGGCTGTTTTTACTATGTTAATCCTACCAATTCATAACTATGGGAGATCTTTCCATCAACTGAGGTCTTCTTGATTTCTTTTTTCAGAGACTTGAATTTCTTGTCATACAGATCTTTTACTTGCTTGGTTAGAGTCACATCAAGATATTTTATAGTGACAGGTGTCATTTCCCTAATTTCATTCTCAACCTTTCTCTTAATTTCTTTCTAGTTTATTCTTCTTGTAGAGGAAGGCAAATAACTTTTTTGATTTATGATTATATCCAACTGTAGCAGAATTTTCCCTGTCCAATCCTTTTAAATATTATTACAACAATACAAGACATTGGACAGGGGAAAGGGAAACAGAGCAAAGAATTGCAGACACAGAGATGTAAGAGACAGGAAAAGGGTAAAGGAACCAAGATGAAGCAGGAGGAAGATGATCCAGATTCCATGTGAATTTACATAGCCACAGGTAGCTATAGTATCATAGAGGGATGGAATAATTGGGGTAATTTGTCTAATTTAGGTGGGCAACTTGTATCATTATCAATTGGCTCAGAAAATATTGGATGGGCATTTGTGAATTGAGAATTTATTGATATATAAATCTGACTGATTAATTATAAGCTTCTAGAGTTTTGATTTTACCATGTCACTGGGAATTTTGATAGCTAACTGTGAGGTGGGCTGTCATTGCACTGGGGCTGTGGAAGCAATCTGCCAGGGATGGGCCAGAGAATGTGCAGAGATGAGAACACCCTTCTGGAATTATGTGGCCCACCAGTGCCTTGCATAGCCCAGGAACTTGACATTCTTTTTTTAGTATTTCCACAACATCCATCCACTTTGCTAAAGTTGTTTATCAGGAGTAGAAGTTCTATGGTGGAAATTTTGAGTTCACTAATGTATACTACCATTTCATCTGCAAATAGTGAATTTTTTACTTCTTCCTTTACAGTTTGTATCCATTTGGCCTCGTTTTGGTGTCTAATTGCTCTGGCTAGAACTTAAGTATTATACTGAATAAATAGGGAAAGAGTAGGCAGCCTTGCCTTGTCCCTGACTATAGTAGAATTGCTTCAAGTTTTTCTTCATTTAGTTAGATGCTGCCTATTGGTTTGCTATATATTGCTTTTATTATGTTTAGGTATGGGCCTTAAATTCTTTAAATTCTTGATCTTTCCAAGACCTTTAACATGAAAGGGTGTTATATTTTGTTAGATTTCATAGAATCTAATGAAATGATTGTGTGTGTGTGTGTGTGTGTGTGTGTGTGTGTGTGTGTGTGTGTGTTTATTTGAGTTTCTTTATATAGTGGATAGACTTCCAAATATTGAGACACCCCTGCATCATTGGGATAAGAAATGCTTGATCATGGTGAATGATCATTTTAAGGTGTTCTTGGATTCAGTTTGAGAGAATCTTATTGAATATTTTTGCATATGCATAAGGGGAATTGTTTGGAAATTCTCTTTCTAGAGTCTTTCTGTGATTTAGGTATCAGCATAAATGTGGCTTCATAAAACAAATTAGGTAATGATCCTTCTGTTTCTACTTCATGGAATAATTTGAGAAGTATTGATATTAGGTCTTCTTTGAAGGTCTGATAGAATTATACAATAAAACCATCTGGTTCTGTTTTTTTTTTTTTTTTAAATTAGGTGTATATTAGTGACTGCTTCTATTTCCATAGGGGTTGTGGTGGTTATTCCTTGTTGTCAACTTGACTATATATGGAATGAACTACAAACCAGAATTAGAAGGCTCACCTGTGATCTTTATCTTGAGGCACATTGGGTGCGAAAAGCTTAGGTCCAAGCAAGGTAATACATGCCTTTAAACCCAGGAAACTAAGGCAAGTCCCAGGTTCAAGCATGTTAGTACACACCTTTGGTCTGAGCCACACCTTCTGCTGGAGACCCACATAAGGACTTTGGAAGAAGGAAAGCTCACTTTTCTTTGCATGCTTGCCTTGTGGGACTGAGAAACTGCCAGGTCCTTGGACTTGCATTCACAGCTGCTGCTGATCATTGTTGGGGAGTTGAACTACAGATTGTAAGTCATCAACAAATTTCATTACTATATAGAGACTCCACATAAATTATGTGACTCTAGAGAATCCTAACTAATACAAGGGTTATAGGGCTGTTTAGATGGTTTATCTGATACAAATTTAACATTGGTACCTAGTATCTATCTAGATGAAAGGGCTCTCCCCAGGAAGGGAGAACCTCCCTCAAGCCTCAGGAATTTGCGGCCACCCCAATAACTCACAAGACACCATTCTTGCTGCAACATCATGAGGTATATTTCAGGATCAGTCGACTGATGGCCAATTCATATCTCACGTAGGGGCAGAGGAATTGACAAGATCACCTGGTCAGGGGCGGTCTTATATAGGAACTCACAAACGGGGGAAGGAGATAAAGGGGTGAAGGGGTAACCAAGAAAACATAACATCATGAGGTAGAAACAATGGAAAGTCTCAGAGAGACTCAACCCAAAACACTCTGTATTTTTATTCTTCTCAAGAATGTGGTCCTGGTCCTGCCCTATCATTTTCTAGTTAATGATTTCTTGGTAGCCCCAACCACGGCCCTGTCTTATCATTGTGGTCATCAGCTCCCTGCTTCCACCTAGATGGCTTCTATTCTTTGTAGTTAGCAGGTTCTTGAAACTGGCTGGCTCACACTCTAGGCTTGTTTCAGAGAAAATTTTCCATGTCCTTTAAAGAAAAGCCTAAAGGAAAGCCTGTATATATTTTATTAACTATTTTTATAATTTTTTATTCTTCATAGACAATCATCTAATTCATCTAGATTTTCCAGTTATGCTGAGTATAGTAGTAGGATCTGATAATATTTTTTTTAATTTCCTCAGTTTCTGTTGTTATATCTTTCTTTTTATTTCTGGTTTATTAATTTGGATACTGTCTCTGTGCTCTCTGGTTAGTCTGGCTAAGGGTTTATCTATCTTGTTGATTTTCTCAAAAAAATCAACTCCTGGTTTTTTGATTCTTTAAATACTTCTTTTTCTTTCTATTTGGTTGATTTCAACCTTGAGTTTGATTATTTCCTTCTTTCTATACCTCTTGGGCATATTTGCTTCTTTTGGTTCTAGAGGTTTCTGGTGTGCTGTTAAGCTGCATCTTTGTATTTCATAGTTGTATGTCTACTTCAGATTGTTTGTTGGATCATTTGCTTGGAAAATGATTTTCCAGCCTTTTGCCCTGAGGTAGTTTCTGTCTGAGCTCCCTCAACCTTTAACAGCTAGCTCTGCCAAGCCACCAATGAATGCCATATTAGGCTAGAACAAAGAAATAATTTCAGACAGGAATCTAAATTTTAAGCTAGAACAAGGAAGTAGGATTCAGACATGAAAATGACTTTGGGCTAGGACAGGAAAGTAGGCTCAGATACTTTGGTCATCCTGGTAAGTCCTTATAAACAGTAATTACATAATTGGATCACATAATTGGGTTTAATGCCTTGCTTGTTCTTTGAGTATTTGTGTTTATTGTCTTGCTTGTTCCTTGACTATTTGCATCTATTGTATTGCTAGACCCTCAACCAAGAACTGACCTTAATACTTGCATGTAATTAAAATGGTATAAAAGCCAAAAGGAGGCAGGGGGTGGGATAGGGGGTTCTAGGGAGGAGAAAAGGAAATGGTATCTTTATGGTAAATGAATAAAATATCCAGTTTAAAAAAACAAAAACAAAACCCCAAAAACCTCTTTTTTCTCTCAAGATATATATCTCAATATAGATATATATACTCCACCTGGAAATGTGAGCCAAAAGAAACTTTTTTATGAAGATATCTAAATGTCTTGTGGAGATGAGTTTGATGAGATAGTTTTCATTATAAATGTGACACAGTGTAGAATTACTTGAAGAAAGTTTCAAAAAGGTATTTTCTAGATGAAGATACTCTGTGGGCATTATTATGGTAGGTTTTCTTGATGATGTCAGTTAATGTGGGAAGATCCTTCCAAATGTGGAGCTATGTATAAAGAGAATATGGAAAGTGAGTTGAGGTGTGTAAATATCCTTTTTCTCTTTGCACGTGATTGTGATGTGACTGACAGCTGTTTCAAGCTGTCAAGCCTCCACCTTGACTGCTCTGCATGCTGGACTTAACTAGGACACAAAAACAGTTCAGGGACAGGCTGAGAATTAAATGTCTATATACAGTCAATAAATCCTGTTGTGTACAAAATTCTCATGACTTATTAGATGCCATCATTTAAGATGGCATGAATAGAAATTTATATTGTAGTTTAATGAAATGAACAGACTAACCTCTAAAGAAAGAGCATTGTCTTTCCTTAATTGATCTGTACACCCAGCATGTTTCATACAAATGTTTTTACAAAGGTACATGTTGCTCGTGAGGTCTGTATTGCAGAATGGAAGATGAGCAAGACAGCCCTGATAGGACTCACACTTTGAGATGTTGAGATTCTGGAACATTCCATCCCAGCTCCCTGCTTGATTCTACCTCAATTACATAGAAGCTGTTTCCTCTAAAAATTTGTTTGCAGACATTTTTAGAACAGCTAGCTCACTCATCCAGCCTTTCAGACCATTACAGTCAGAACATCAACTAAGTCATGAACTTTCTCAGCACACAGCAAACAATGCTAGCTGGCCTTCCCTTGATAAAACCAATTTTCCTGTTTCCTTTTGGGCTCCTAGAAAGGAATTCTCCAATTCAGCAAGAAGTGAGCAAAAGAAGATCATCATCCCAGTTCCTCAGGTTAGGGTAGAATACGTTGTCATTTTAAGAAATAATTTACAAGTGTTGTAACTTTGAATGGGGAGAAAACTAGAAAGCTTAGACTCAGGGATTTCACCTTTGCATTTCCTCTTTTCTATTTTTTCTTAGATAAAGCAAGGGGTAGAAAAGAAAATGGGGTATAGTAATATTATAAAAATTAGACAAATATGCTGAATTATTAAATTTACTCTTAAGCAAAGCATTTTAAATCCATAATCTTAGATTGGTAGCAATCTTTATATTTTGATGTAGAATTGAAGCTATATTTCAATTACATTGATAAACATTTAAAGTTTTCATTGATGTAAATCTTTGTATACTGATACAAATTTAAAATTAATTTTGTTACTCTTATATATGCTTTATACCTACACAAGAATAAATGACTTAGACCTTTTAATAGCTGCTATTACAAACTGTTTAAGGTGATTAAGTAATACAAGTTAATAGTCGGATGGCTGAACTCACTGTCATATTAGATTCTAATTTAGTTAATTACAACAAACTGTTTTCAAGGTTATTTAAATAATGAATAACAGAATAATCTATGTTTTACAATTTTTATGCTATGTATAGATAGATGATCTTCAAGAGCATAAGAGATCCACAAAATATGACATTTAAAATAATTTCATTATTATTAGATCTTTTGAATATGAGACATGTCTGCTCCTGACAGGACCCCCATTCCAGTTCAAGAAAAGAGATAAGTAAAATTACCTCCACTTGGAGTTGCTCCAATTGTGTCAAGCTATCCACTGGGCAAGAAGTGCCTTAATTTCATCTACAGACAGAATACTGTCCAGAAAGGACAAACAGATGCAGGATAGTCAACTGTAATCTAATCTCTGCCAAGACAGGATAAGCTGCTCCTCAATAAGTCCTGTTTGACTTAAGGAGATGGTTGTGGGCCAGAAGGCTGAAGACAGATGCTTCAATGTTATAAGAAATATTGGGGGATTTTCCAGGCAGTCAGTTGTTTCTGCCAATTGTTTAAGTTTTGGAAGCTGTGTCTTTGTGCCTCCTGCATATTCAGGTAATGTTTATTTAATTCCTTCTCAAATCTCTGATGAAGTTGAAGAGTGATTATAGTCTCACAATTAAACTTAAGTTGTTTAGCCTTAAAGATGTTCCAAATTTGAAAGGATTGTTTTCAATTGGCAGTACAAGATAAAATAAAACATGATTGAGGTACAAAATTATCAATTCTTTTAGTTACAATAGATGATAAAAGACATATCTTCATTGCCAAGTATGATGGACTGGATGTTATTAGTGTAATTCATACTTAATAATTTCCATAATTGCTTCAAAATTGTTCATACTATGTTTTGTTTATTATTATAAGAGAAAGAGTCCATTTAATTGGACAAAAGGGGCGAATGTTGTGGGTTGGCCTAATACTGTTTGTATTCTGATGTTAATTCTGCTTGTTCAAGAGGAGATTCCCCACAATGAGCACTCTTTCACCTACCCAGGTGATCTCATGTGAACCTTCTCCCCATTTTAACTGGTAAATAAAGGCTAGAACCTGTGATTGGGAAGTGAAGGGAAAGGTAGGACTGGAGGTTTAAGAGTGGGGACAAGTAGACAAACAGAAGAGGATGAGAGGAGAAGGAGAAAGAATGGAGGAAGAAGGGGAGAAAGCTGGGATAGACCACAACCACATGACCAGGAGAAATCAAAGGTAGCAAGGGGACTTATAGCTGAGGAATGTTAGTATAGTGATAGATCTACCCAATCTAGGCATACAGCTCATAATTATAATAACCGGATTGTGTGTTTTTATATGGATTTATTGGGGTTGGAAATTCCAGCAACAAAGAGGGGAAGTCATTGACTAGGAATCTTGTAAGTACTGGGTCCATCCATTTATCAGCTGAAACTGGAAGCCAGATGTGTCCAATCAGATTACACTTCACACAGTGTTAACATTTTAATGCCTCATTTGACAAAATTCTTTTCAAAGGAATCATATTTAAATATGTCCACTTCTGAGCCCCTTGAGACACTGAACTGAGAGGAGGTAATGCAGCATTGTACCTGGAGCTACTCAGCTCTCATCTTCCCTCAGTGGGGCTTTTCCCTGTGCCCTCTGTCCTGTCCTTTCCTTTTCATAATTAGTCTTACCAGGTATTTTTTCTTCTTAAAAGGCACCATATTTTCTGATTAATGGAGCCATGTTGCTAGGGTTGTTGTAGTAACGCAACACATGTTGAATGGATAAAACAATACTCAATCATTTCTTCCCAATTTTTGAGTCTGGATTCTTAGAAACAAGATGTTAGCTGGGCTGTTCTCTTCTTAGGTCCCTCTTGGTGGTAATAACATTTCCCTCTTTCTTCAAGATATTCTTCCTTGTGCCCATTTTTGTGTGTGCTCTTTTTGCAGTACAGAACATCACGTTGGATTACATTGCACCTTAGTCTATTTGAATAATAATATGTTTAAAGTCTCTGTGTGAAATATAGCCTGCTTTGGTGTATTAGGAAGACTCCTTTCATTCTATGACAGTTCTGCACACTGTCTTTTGCTTTTGACTTTCTCTAATTTTATTTGTTTGGACATGTTCTCAATTGTTCTTAACCTAGTGAATTGTTTTTCTAATTTTAACCTTTCATAATACCAATTGTCTGACTCATTAATTGGTTATATTTTTAGTATCTATTTTCTTAGTGTGTGTGCATGTACACACAATGTGTTCATGTGCCTTTGTACAAGCATTCATGTGCAACTGCAGACACATGTATATACAGTGGATGTGAAAGACAAGTGGTTATCTCGGGGTTTCATTCTCATTCTCGTTGTTTAAAATAATGAAAATTCTCATTGATTAAAACAAGTCTCTCTTTTGTTTTCTGCAGTTTACACTCCATAAGCTAGTCATCAGCTTTCTGGAAATTTTCATATCCCCACCCCCCATCTCTGCACAGTAGTGATAGAAGTACAGAAACTACCACTATTGCTCTCAGCTTTATCATGGGTCCTGAGGGTGTAAACTAAGGTTCTCATGATTCAGCAGAAGGCTCTTTTACCCACTACTCCATCTTTAGGTTGCTCTTCCTATTCTAAACCATTGAGATGCATTGATAAGTTGTTTTTGAAACCTTCCAGTTTTTGAAATGGGGGAGCTTATTGCCACAAGCTTCCCTCTTAGTTCTGCTTTTATTGTGTCTCATAAGATTCACTCTGGTTCATGTCTACTCCTGTTAAGGTCAATAAATTTGTATGTTTCCTCAATTTGTTCAGCAGAATTTTGGTAATCTCCACAAAATTGCATATATTCTGAAGATATTTCTTTTTTGGAGGCAGGATCTAATTTTTGTGGTCAGAGATACTAGTATGTCACTCACTATAGAGATGAAACTGACCTTGAGTTTACAGAGATTTACTTGCCTCTGCTTCTGAAGATTTGTTGTTGCAGATATTATTCTCTTAACCTCATATCTGATCTTACAATCATCATCCAAGTAGTACATGATCATATTTTAGTAACTCTAGATGTCTACGACTTATTTCTGACCTCAAAATAAATGTGTATGCTAAAGTATTATTCATGTACTGAAGTTCAAAAGACAAATATGTAGTTAAGTTTAAGGGCATATGCTTCGAATCTTATTACCAGGGGAGATAAAATAGAGGACTATGAGTTCAGGTCCTAACTAGGTAAAGCAGTGAGTTAATTCCTCAAAATGAAAAGAAATGTTGGGAAAATTGTTCACTAGATGAACCACTTACCACACAAGAATATGAACTAGAGTTTAGATCTAGAAAATAAACATAAAAGCTCGCCTGTAATTCCAAGTCATGGGAAGATGATCCATAGGCAAGCTGACTAGCTTTATTAGCCTAATTAATGAGCTCTTGGTTCAGCAAGAGACCCTGCCTCAGTACATAGGTGGAGTGTGATTGAGGAAGTCATCCAGTGTGAACATCTTCCACATGCATATACACATACACATATGTGCACAAGCAATCACATTCCCATACTCCCCTCCTCACATACATACATACATACACACATACATACATACATACATACATGTGTACACACTAAAAATATACATGCAAAAAAACACCATAATGTTGGGTTTTTTTCTGTAGCTGTAGGAAAATGATGTATTTTGCAAATGAATTAGATATTTTATTTCTGATGTTTCACTTTTTTTTTCCATAAATGAGTGATCTACTAATATAAGAAGGTATTGGGTGATTGTTGGGTGATTGTTATTCAGTGTCAGCTTGATTAGGTTTAGAATCACGATGGAAACTCAACTATAGGTATGTCTATGAGTATGTTTCCAGAAAGGTTTAACTACAGAAGAAAATCCCCAATGTGAAGAGAGCAGAACCGTTGGTGGGGTATAGGTCACACGGTGAATAATCCCCCCCATCCATCCAACCCCCCATACATGGCTGGAGCGACAATCTAAGGCTGCAGCAGTGTGTGGAATGAAAGCTGACTGGGTCTGAAAAGCCTACAGAGAACTGCAAAGAGGCTCCTTTCCCATGCCCCAGGCAGGAAGCTACAGCCAGGGCCGCACACCAGCCTGGAGCTAGATTTAGCAGTTCTGTGTAAGATTTCCAGGGAGGGACAGAGGACCCTGGAGCAAAACTGCCTGTGAAGTAGTTTTCCTGGCAGACAAGGTGAGGCATCTTACCCAGAGAAAATCTTTCTGTGCTCTCTTCGTTGCATCTCCTGAGTGGACACAGGACACCAGCAGCCAGACTGACTCTCCTGACTGCTTGTGCTGCAGGCTACCTGAGACCAGCCCACAAGCATACAGCTGTCAGCTGCAACCCAAACAAAAGACAGAGCCAGCTCAGAAGTAAAGAACTTGTCAATCTTTCTACAGTCCGTCCCTCCCTGCAAATAAAAGAATTGGCGAGGACTGCAGTGTTCTGAATTGAACAGCAGAGGGAGACAGAGGTACAAAGGGCTCTGGATCAGGTAATAAGAATAATACATTGAAAATACAGATAGATAGATAGATAGATAGATAGATAGATAGATAGATAGATAGATATGACTTTTTGATATTTAAAGATGAGAAACACAATAAATATCTCTTTGGGGCTTTATGGGATAATATTTTTAAAGTTTCCACGGGGTTGGATTTAAAGGAAATAAACACCTTGTAATTTACATGTACTGCAATATTTATTCTCTTGATTTACTATATCTTCTCAAAAGACAGGGCCTGAAATAAAACATTTTTTGCCTTAGAAAAGAGATTAGAGAAAACACTAGAACTAAAGGTTCAGGAATTTATAGGTCAAGATAAACAACAGAAAGAGGTGAATGAAGGTTGGAGACAGAAGCTTGAAGAGACACTAGAAAGGAGGATTCAACAATTCACAGATCAGATTGAACAGCAAGGAGATAGAGATAAATTTTGGAAGTAAAGTCTAGAGGATAATTTAAAGCTAGCAAATCAAAATAAGGCATATGCTTACAATATCAGAATTACAACATGAAGAGAAGCTAAAATTTTGGAAGCAGGGCCTAAAACAGAAGATATAGGAATTTATAGAGCAGTATAAACAACAAAAAGAGAAATTTAAGATTTGGCAATGTGGCCTAGAGAAAACACTAGAATTGAAGACACAGGAAATTATAGATCAGAATAAGAGACAGAAAGACAAAAATGAAGTTGGGAGACAGAAGCTGAAAACATTCTAGGATGAAGGATACAGCAGTTCACAGATCAGACTAAGCAGCAAAGAGAAAATAGTGAGGATCAGAAACAAGACATAGAGAATAGTCTTTTAAAAATAATCAACCAAGCCCCTTCCACCCCTTTCCAGATCCCAGTAGCAGGAGCAAACACCCAGCGGGTCTGTACCCTTGTGGAAACTGTATCTTGAGACATCCCAGAGAGACCAGTTTCCTCAGGGAGACAGGTAAGGTCAGTCACACACCGCCCTATACTCCGGAGCCACAGCTGGGAGTAGGAAGCTCGAAGGACCCCCCTCCAGGTACCCAAACCCCACCCCTACAAAATTCCACTCCCCTTCTGCTACTCTCCAGATCCCAGTGGCGAGGGCAGACACCCAGTGGGTCTGCACCCTTGTGGAAACCATATCCTGAGATATCCCAGAGAGGCCAGTGTCCTCAGAGAGGCAGGCACCCAGCGGGTCTGCACCCTTGTGGAAACCATATTCTGAGACATCCTAGAGAGGCCACAGACCTCAGAGCAGGGAACACAATACCCAGAGACATCCTAAAGGAGCCACAGAACCCAGAGCAGCACACACCATATCCTGAGACATTCTAGAGAAACCACTGCACTCAGAGCAGAGAACATCTAGCTGGTCTGTTCTCATGAAGGCACCTTACCCTGAGACATCCTAGAGGAGACATGGCACTCAGAGCAGCTGGAGCTCAGGATCACGGGGTTACAGAGACATCTGGACCCTGAGGAGTTCTGACACAAGCAAGATAACTGGAAATACAGTCTCCAGTCAGAACCAATGAGTGAGGGTAGCACTAGAGTTAACCAAATGGTGAAAGGCAAGCACAAGAACATAAATAACAGAAACCAAAGTTACTTGGCATTACCAGAACCTAGTTCTCCCACCATAGCAAGCGCTGAACACCACATCACACCAGAAAAGAAGGATACAGAATTAAAATCACTTCTCATGAAGATGTTAGAGGACTTTAAGAAGGTCATAAATAACACTCTCAAAGAATTTGAGAACAACACAGGTAAACAGATAGAAACCCTTAAAGAAGGAACACAAAACTCCCTTAAAGAATTGCAAGAAAATACAACCAAACAGGTGAAGGAATTAAACAAAACCATCCAGGATCTAAAAATGGAAGTAGAAACAATAAAGAAATCTCAAAGGGAGACTACCCTGGAGATAGAAAACCTAAGAAAAAGACCAGGAGTCATAGATGCAAGCATCACCAACAGAATGCAAGAGATAGAAGAGAGAATCTCATGTGCAGAAGATACCGTGAAAAACATTGACACAACTGTCAAAGAAAGTGTGAAATGCAAAAAGCTCCTAACACAAAACATCCAGGAAATCCAGGACTCAATGAGAAGGCCAAACTTAAGGATAATAGGTATAGATAAGGGTGAAGACTCCCAAGTTAAAGGGCCAATAAATATCTTCAACAAAACTATAGAGGAAAACTTCCTTAACCTAAAGAAAGAGATGTCCTTAAATATACAAGAACCCTACAGAACCCCAAATAGAGTAGACCAGAAAAGAAATGCATCCCGTCACGTAATAATCAAAACATCAATTATACAAAACAAAGAAAAAAATACTAAAAGCAGTAAAGGAAAAACGTAAAGTAACATATAAAGCAGACCTATAAGAATTACACCAGACTTCTCAACATAGACTATAAAAGCCAGAAGATTCTGGACTGATATCATACAGACCCTAAGAGAACACAAATGCCAGCTCAGACAGACTACTATACCCAGCAAAACTCTCAATCAATATTGATGGAGAAACTAAGATATTTCATGACAAAAGCAAATTTAAACAATACCTTCCCACAAATCTAGCCCTTCAAAGGATAATGGATAGAAAATTCCAACACAAGGAGGGAAATTACAATGTAGAAAAAACAAGAAAGTAATCTCCCAAAAACCACAAAAGAAGATAGTTTCACAGACATAATTCTACCTCCAATAACAAAAGTGACAGGAAGCAACAATCATTTTTCCTCAATATCTCTTAATATCAATGGACTCAACTCTCTCATAGACTGGATACATAAACAAGACCCAGAATTTTGCTGCATACAGGAAACACACCTCTATGACAAAGACAGACACTACCTCAGAGTAAAAGGATGGAAAACAATCTTCCAAGCAAATGGTCCCAAGAAACAACCTGGAGTAGCAATTCTAATATCAAATAAAATTGATTTTCAACCAAACACAATCAAAAAAGACAAGGAAGGACACTTTATATTCATCAAGAGGAACTCTCAGTTCTGAATATCTATGCCCGAAATGCAAGGGCACCCATATACATAAAAAAAAACTTCGCTAAAATTCAAAGAATACATCATTCCTCACACAATAATAGTGGGAGATTTCAACACCTCACTCTAAGCAATGAACAAATCATGGAAACAGAAACTAAACAGAGACACAATTAAACTAACAGAAGTTATGAACCAAATGGATTTAACTTATATATTGAACATTTCACCCTAAAACAAAAAAAATATACCTTTTTCTCAGCACCTCATGGTACCTTTTCCAAAATAGAGCATATAATTGATCACAAAACAGGCCTCAATTGACACAAAAAGATAGAAATAATCCCTTGCATTCTATCAGACCACCATGGACTAGGGCTGGTCTTTAATAATGACAGAAACACTGGAAAGCCCACATACACATGGAAACTGAACAATGCTCTACTCAAGGTTGACTTGGTCAAGGAAAAAATAAAGAAAGAAATTAAAGACGTTTTAGAATTTAATAAAAACAAAGACACATCATACCAAAACTTGTGGGACTCCATGAAAGCAGTGGTAAGAGGAAAACTCATAGCTCTAAGTACCTACAAAAAAAAAAAAAAAAAAAAAAAAACTGGAGAGAGCATACATTGACAACTTGACAGCACACCTGAAAGCCTTAGAACAAAAAGAAGCAAATGTACCAAAGAAGAGCAGAAGACAGGAAATAATCAAACTCAGAGCTGAAATTAGCCAAGTAGAAACAGAAAGAACTATACAAAATATCACCAAAACCAGGAGCTGGTTCTTGGAGAAAATCAACAAGGTAGATAAATCCTTAGCCAGACTAAACAAAGGGTACAGAGACAGTATCCAAATTAATAAAATCAGAACTGAAAAGGGAGACATATCAACAGAAATTGAGGAAATTAAAAAAAATCATCAGATTCTATTACAAAGGCCTATACTCAAGAAAATTGGGAAATCTAGGAAAAATGGACAATTTTCTAGACAGGTACCAGATAACAAAGTTAAATCAGGAGCAGATAAGCGATCTAAACAGTTCTATAAACCCTAAAGAAATAGAAGTCAATAAAAGTCTCCCCAACAAAAAAAGTCCAGGATCATATGGTTTTAGTGCAGAATTCTATCAGACCTTGAAGGAAGACCTAATACCAATTCTCTTCAAGCTATTCCATCAAATAGAAGCAGAAGGAACACTTCCCAATTCGTTCTATGAAGCTACCATTACGCTCATACCCAAACCACAGAAAGACCCAACAAAGAAAGAGAACTACAGACCAATCACTCTTATGAATATTGATGCAAAAATACTGAATAAAATTCTCACAAACCGAATCCAAGAACACATCAAAACAATTATCCATCATGATCAAGTAGGCTTTATCCCAGGAATGCAGGGATGGTTCAATATTTGGAAATCCATCAATGTGATCCACTACATAAATAAACTCAAAGAAAAAAAAACACATGGTCATCTCACTAGATGCTGAGAAAGCATTTGACAAAATTCAATATCCCTTCATGTTAAAAGTCTTGGAAAGATCAGGAATTCAAGGCCCATGCCAAAACATAGTAAAAGCAATATACAGCAAGCCAGTAGCCAACATCAAACTAAATGGATAGAAACTTGAAGCAATCCCACTAAGATCAGGGACTAGACAAGGCTGCTCACTCTCACCTTACCTATTTAATATAGTACTGGAAGTCCTAGCTAGAGCAATTAGACAAGAAAAGGAAGTAAAAGAGATACAAATAGGAAAGGAAGAAGTAAAAATTTCACTATTTGCTGATGATATGATAGTATACTTAAGTGACCCTAAAATTTCCACCAGAGAACTCCTAAACCTAATAAGCAACTTTAGCAAAGTGGCTGGATATAAAAGCAACTCAAACAAATCAGTAGCCTTCCTATACTCAATGGATAAACAGGTTGAAAACAAAAGTAGAGAAATAACACCCTTCACAATAGCCATAAATAATATAAAATATCTTGGAGTGAATCTAACCAAGCAAGTGAAATATCTGTATGACAAGAACTTCAAGTCTCTGAAGAAAGAAATAGAAGAAGATGTCAGAAGATGGAAAGATCTCCCATGCTCCTGGATTGGCAGGATTAACTTAATAAAAATGGCCATCTTGCCAAAAGCAATCTACAGGATCAATGCAATCCTCATCAAAATTACAAATCAAATCTTCATAGAGATAGAAAGAGCAATTTGCAAATTCATTTAGAATAACAAAAATCCCAGGATAGGATAAAAGAACTTCTGGGGGAATCACCATCCCTGACCTCAAATTGTACTACAGAGCAGTAGTGATAAAAAACTGCATCTATTGGTACAGAAACAGGTAGGAAGATCAGTGGAATAGAATTGAAGATCCAGAAATGAACCCACACACCTATGGTCACTTGATCTTTGACAAAGGAGCTAAAACCATCCAGTGGAAAAAGGTCAGCATTTTCAACAAATGGTGCTGGCTCAACTGGAAGTCAGCATTTAGAAGAATGCAAATTAATCCATTCTTATCCCTTTGTACAAAACTCAAGTCTAAGTGGATAAAAGACCTTCACATAAAACCAGATACATTGAAATTAATAGAAGAGAAGTTTGGAAAGACCCTCAAATACGTAGGCACAGAAGAAAAGTTCCTGAACAGAACACCAATGGCTTATGCTCTAAGATCAAGAATCGACAAGTGGAACCTCTTCAAATTGCAAAGCTTTTGTAAGGCAAAAGACACTGTCAATAAGACAAAACAGCAACCACCAAATTGGTAAAAGATCATTACCAATTCTACATCCAATAGAGGGATAATATCCAATATATACAAAGAACTCAAGAAATTAGACTCCAGACAACAAAATAACTCTATTAAAAAAATGCAGTACAGAGTTAAACAAAGAATTCTCAAATGAGGAAACTCGAGTGGCCCAGAAGCACCTTAAGAAATGCTCAACATCCTTAGTCATCAGGGAAATGCAAATTAAAACAACCCTGAGATACCACCTCACACCAGTCAAAATGGCTAAGATCAAAAACTCAGATTATAGTAGATGCTGGTGAGGATGCAGAGAAAGAAGAACACCTCTCCATTGTGGGTGGGGTTGGGAGCCAGTACAACCACTCTGGAAATCAGTTTGGCAGTTCCTCAGAAAATTGGACATAGCACTACCTGATGACCCAGCTATATCACTCCACCTATACCCAGAAAATGCTGCAACATATAACAAGGACATATGCTCCACTATGTTCAAAGCAACCTTATTTATAATAGTCAGAAGCTAGAAAGAACCCAGATGTCCTTCAACCGAGGAATGGATTCAAAAAATGTGGTACAATTACACAATGGAATATTACTCAGCTATTAAAAATAATGAATTCGAGAAATTCTTAGGTAAATGGATGGAACTAGAAAATATCATTCTGAGTGAGGTAACCCAATCACAAAAGAACACACATGGTATTTACTCACTGATAAGCGGATATTAGCCCAAAAGTTTGAAACAACAAAGATTCAACTAACAGACCACATGAAGCTCATAAAGAATGAAGAACAAGTGTGGATGCTTAGGTCTTACTTAGAGGAAGTAACAAAATACCCAAGAAAGCAAAGATGGAGACAAAGTGTGGGACAGAAACTGAAGGAGAGGTTGTATGGAGACCACTCCATCTGAGTATTCATCCCATGCTCAATCACCAAAAATAGATGCTGATATAGATGACAGGAAGTGCATGCTGACAACAGCCTGGTATGGCTGTCTCCTTAGAGGATCCTCAGAGTTTGACATACACAGAGGCAGATACTCACAGCTAACCATTGATCTGATCAAGAGATCCCAATAGAGAAGTTAGAGAGAAGACTGAAGGAGCTGAAAGAGTTGGTGGCCCCATGAGGAGAGCAACAATACCAACCAACCAGAGCTCCCCAGGGTCTAAACCACCAGCCTAGGAGCACATGACTCCACCTGTATGTGTAGGGGAGGATGGTCTTGTTGGGCATAGGTGAAAGAGGAGATCTTTGGTCCCATGAAGGCTGAACACTGAGTGGGGGGCAATCTGAGGGTGGGGAGGTGGGATTGGGGGGTAGGTTGGGGCACACCCTCACAGAAGCAGGAGGAGGGGGGAAGGGATAAGGGGTTCCTGGGTGGTTGGTGGAATGGGGTGAGGGGATAAAATACGAAATGTAAGTATTATACCCAATTTAAAAAAGGGGGAAAAAAAGAAGTTGTCAGAACCAACACATTTAATAAAATGTCAGCCCTCTAAAAAATTATCTTGATACTAAAATTTGTTTTGAGAATTGTATATTGCAGAATATACAGCCTTGTATTCTCATCAAGCAAGCTGAGTAGACCAGCTCAAACCTCTGGTGTCCTGGAATTCCAGCTGGATGCAGTGAAGACACAGTGTCAGAGGCTTATCAATTTACTCTTCCCCCACCCCTCTTCTAATATCTCAATGCCCGAAGTCAGCTTGAAGAAGTTAATGAAGAGTCAGAGCCTCTATTCCCTGGGCTTGGGGACTAAGGTGGTTAATATTGGACTGTCTTTCTAGGGAAATGTAGTGGTTTTGTTGGAACAGGGAGGATTAGCTAGGATTTATTGCTTAGCCATAACCTATTGGTAGAAATCTGTATAATTATTATCAAGATGAAGTTATAATTTCTTAAATGGTACAAAATTTACTTTGATTTCAAATTCAAGGTTTTCATTGGTACGAGCTTCTTATTGATATAAAAGTGAGATGAATATTGTTACTCTCATAGGCATTGTGCCTGTATAAAACATTTAGGAATATAAGGCATAGACCCAGTCCTTCTTTAAGTTTTTTAACTAATTTGAGATGGGTAGCCTGTGAGTTAAGGGACTATAGCAAATTCAAGGCTTTGAGTTTATTGTTAGGGTGTTTTCTATATTTTATTTAGAAATAGCTGAGAGGAGTTAACAGACAACAGTCCAGGTTACCTTACATGGATAGTTGGTTTTCAAAACGTCAGAAGTCCACAGAATTGACTTTACAAACATTTCTGTATTAATGTTCATTTTGATTAGAGACCTGTCTGCTCCTGACAGCTTCCTGTCTTGGATCATAAGAAGAAATTGAGCATCTTTGGAGTTACTCCAGTTGTGGTGAGACAGCCACTAGGCAAGAATTGCCTCTCTTCATCTACAGACAAACCACTGTCCAGAATAGGACACACTTGCAGAATAGTCGACTAATTATATCTGCCTAGACAGAGTAATCTGCCCTTAATAATTCTGCATCACTAAGGTCTGTCAGAGCATCCTGGGCCAGAAGGCTTAAGATCAGATGCTCCAACGTTTTGAAGTATAGGGACTGTCCAGGTGTTCAGCGGTATCTATAAATTGGCTACGTTTTAGAAGCTATGCTTTGTGCTTCCCATAATTTCCGTTAACTCATTCATTCTAGATTTTTGACGGAGTTGAAAATTTATAGACTCATAAACAATCCTGGCTATTTACTTTGAGAGAAAATATTTGAGTGGATGGTTTTCAGCTGACATTTATTCTACAGCCAAGAAAAAAGCCAGGTTCAAAACTAAGTGTTTTAGTTAGGGGAAATGACAGACGTTCAGGCTAGTCAACAAAATGATGGACTTGGTATTAGGACTATCTTGTACCTCACTGGTACAAATTGGCATAATTATGCTCTAATTGTATTTTGAGAAAAAAAGTTTTATTTTAACAGGAAGGGTGATACATAGGAGGAGCTAAGGTGGGCGGAGTATGGAGAGGAAGAGAAGGAGTAAAGAGAGGAAGAGAAGAAGGAGAGAAGAAGCTAGGTCATGAGAGAGAGAAAGAGAGGGGGGACATGGAGGTAGATATTCACGTGTCTCCACTAGTCAAAGATAGTTGATATATCTAGGTTGGGTATTCGGTTACTCTTCTGATTGAACATTACCAAACTTAGAAAGCCTTTGATTAAAATTTTTAAAAAATTGTATAAAAGCAAAAAGGGAAAGGGGGCATGGGATAGGTGTTTTGTAGGGAGGGGCAATGGGGAAAGGGGATGACATCTGAATTGTAAATAAAATATCTAATAAAAAATCAATCAAAATAAAATGGACAGCAGAATATCAGAATTATCATATAAAAATTATAATGTGGAGGCACAACCTTCAACAAGAACTTAAAGAAAGAGGGCACAGCAAAATGAAAAATGTGAAGCATAGACACAGACTTTAAGGGAGAAATTTAAATTTTCAATTAAGAAAAATACTCCAATACCAAAAATCGATAAAGAAAACAAACTTTAGTTTATTCTGCTAGTACACAACAAAGACCTCTAGGTGATGACCATTCACAGGGTTATCAGAAATTTGAATGGCAACCTGTGGATGTTTTAGAACTGAGAAAATTTAAGGAAAGGGTAACTAATTTTGGAATGCATTTGCCATTTATAATACAAATTCTGAGTTCTCTGGCTATTAAAAATATAGTACTCTCAAGACTGGAAGGATGTGGCAAAAGCAATACTAAAGCCCGCATCACATTTACAATAGTTCTCATGATGGAAAGAAGAGGAGAAAGAGATAGCACAACAAAATAAAGCCAGAGGGAGAGAGATTTCCAAAGATCAGCTGCTTGGTGAAGGCCACTTTACTGAGATAGAGGTGCAGGCTGCATATGGTGAGGAAGCTTTGGCATTGTGTCAATTGGCAGCCTTAAATGCTTGGGCACAGTCACAGAATCAGGGAAAAGACTTGAACCCTTTTCTCAAGTCATGCAAGATCCAAACAAAAACTTTCCTGGCTTTTTGTAAAGGTGGACCTCAGCTGTGGAAATGAGTGTATTATAATCCAGCAGCAAGAAAGGCAATGATTGAGTCTTTAGCCTTTTTAAATACTAATGTGAATACAAGGAAGTAATCAGACCACTGAAGAGGGCAAGATAAGCATCAGTAGATGAATGGTTTGGACATATACCCAAGGTTAGGCTTTGTTTGCCTGAAATGGCCTTAATAGGAGAAGCTGTCACTAAAGACCTAGTGATGACCCAAGACTTCAAATATGTTAATTGTGGTGAGCAGGGTCATCTCAGAATAAACTGCAAGAAAAAATCTAATTAATCCCAAAAGGGGACCTATGACTTCTGGAATATTTCAGAGGTATGGCAAAGGCCAACAGACAAATGGGTTAATACCCTACCAAAAAACTCCCTGGTGGGGGGCTGCTTGTAGGCCCCAATGCCAGGCAGGGAAAGTTCTCTTCCTTAGGACAATTAAATATCACTGCTCCAAAAACAGATGTTGTGAGACCAGATAACAAGGCTGAGGCAAATCCTACAGACAATTCAAAAAACCTAAAAAAGGGCCAAAAACAAATATTTTGACAAACTTCTGTAGAGGATCAAAGGCCAAAACTAAGAATACTAGTAAACAACATTGAGATTGAAGGAATGATCAACACTGGAACAGATGTCACGATTATCTTTACAAAATTTTGCCCTGCAAGTAGGCCACTTCAAGAAGAAGACATCTAATTTCAAGTAGTTGGGACTTTATCTCAAATAAAGAAAAGCACCAGATGGCTTAAATATACAGAACCTAAAAGTCAAGTAGAAAAATTGAGGCTATACATGGCTGACATATCCATTAACTTAATAGATCTATTACAGTAGTGGTAAACACAAATTAACTTTCAGTTTCAGCATCTGGCCATGAAACTGATCAGGCTCGTAATTTAAAAAACAAATTAATTAGCTAGAGAAGGTAATCAAAGGCAGTTACAGACAGCCCAGGCTGTGCATAAAGAAGACATAGCAGGGGCTGACAATTTAGCTCCTCAAGGAACTACTACTGATAAAACATCAACAACCTTACTGTGGGGAAAAAAAGACTGGCGCGGGGCAGGAGAGAGTCCAGCGGCTGGGTCCTACAAGGGCCTGCAGCGGGATTCAACCACACTTCTCACACCACTGGCAGAAGGGTCCCACATGCATGCAGCCACGGGCTGGCGGCTGCAGTTCAAGGTTCCAAAGTTCCAAAAGCTGATAATCTGGCAGTGGCGGTGCAGGCCCAGGCTACACGTGGAGTCCGGTTTTCCAAAGCTTTTATTGTTCATGGCGTGGTGAATAGGTGTAGATGGTATGTGCTTTCCCCCAAAAGTCAGGGGGTCTGGCTTTTTTATAGGGAGAGGGAAAAGGGGCAGGAATAACTTAATTAGCTATGCCCCCCCCCCCCGCCTTTAGATAACTCATTAATATTTAAATCTCTGGAGGTGGAGACCTCTACCTGTGTTCTACATGATTGAAGGGCACAAGTTAAATGGAGTTGCCTTATCAAAGGCCTGACATCTCACTCTCTTTTCTTTCATAAAAGGAAGGGCAACTCTGTGTCATCTGTAGTCTTTAAGATGCAGGTTAATGAGAGATGTGGACCCCGTGGATTAGACTGGAATCTGGGAGCATGGGGAGATATATGCCGTCCCCGACAGGCAATATCCTGTTGGATCCCTGGCTACCTAAAACCCAGCTCTTTACCGAGAGGCCCAGGAACAGAGCTGAATACCTTGCGTCCCAGTGGGTATCCGGGGTTCAAAAGCTTGTTCGACCAGGCTATGTCCAAACCATCTCTTCACGGCCCAACATCTTACTCTCTTATTGGGGAAAATTTTGAATGCAGGAGTCAAAAGAAAACACTATGTAGGCTGGAGGGTATAGCATAACCAAGCCAAGGGTAATGGGAATTTAGGGTAGGGTTTGGAAGGCAGGGGATCATTGAAACAATTAAACACAGGTTGTACAGTTTGAGGGTAATGACATCTGATTAATCTAAATAGACATTATATTTTCTTCACTAACAGAAATTTAGCTATGTGATTTGGCAAGAGAGTTCATCTGTAGCTGGAAGGTCTGAATCTTCCTTCTGTAGTGAGTGTCTCTGGGTTTTGGCATGCATCTCTGGGTCTCAGCATGTCTCTGGGGTCTTCAGTCAGACGAGGTGGCTGGAAGAAGGATGCTTGGCAGTTCCAGGAGGTGGCACTGTCTCTGGGTCTCGGTGTGTCTCTTGAGTATGCAGTCAGATGAGGTGACTGGGAGAAAGCAGCTTGGCATCTCAGGCAGGTTCCAGAATGTGATGTTGTCTCTGCTGGACTTGTGGGAGCACCTATAGGATAATCACAACAGGGAAGCAGCACCGCAGCAGGGGGTTGGCTGCAAAGGGTGTGTAGCAAGCATTAGGCTATTTGGGAGCAAGCACGTCATGGTCTGTCATTGAGATCTTAGAAAAGCAAAGGTGTTTGAAGAAATTTAGTCTTAGAAGGCACCTTTGAGTCTGTTTTGGATGGCTGAGGAAGAAAACATCATGTAAGCAACAACAATTTGTAAAAGGGAACTAGTTGTTAATTAAAAGCTGAAAATGTTGATCAGCATGTTGATTTAACCTGTTGAAGTAGAGTAGATGACTTTTGAACCTTAAAGAAATCTTAAAAGTTGAAAAAATTTTGGACATATATCACTAGTGTTAGAGAGAAAAAGAGACATTTAAACAAAAACAAGAAAATTTTTGGTTGAAAATCACGAACATTGTTGTTTTAGGTGTTCCTGATAGAAAGAAAAAAAAATGTTTAAAAATTTTGGTTGAAAAACAGGAACGTTTGTTGTTGCAGGTCCTCCTATTGGGGAGAAGAAGCAGTAATGGCAGGCTTAGAAGCAGTGGGCGAGGGGCCTTGCTCTGCCATGTGGCATCTGGGTGCACTGGCAGAGAGGTATTGTATACCTCCTTTGTTTTTCTTAAAAATCTTAAACATAGAGAAGGAGAAAAGGCTAACTTTGAAGAAAAGTTTAAAGAAGCATTGGAGCTTGATAGGAGAGCTAAGAGTCAGAAAGAGTGAGAGTCTGTGTCTATTGGAAAGACTCGTGGAAGTTAGATTGGAGCCATGCAGCTTTTGAGAGAAATTGGCAGGGGACACGGGGTAAAGGGTGCAGGCAGGATTTTAGATCTTCTGCTTCAGGCAAGCTGGCTGAGCTAAGTAGCTTTAGTCAGTTGTAAATGACTGAGAGGGAGGTCTTGAGAGAGAGAGGATGGTCTCAGCCTCAAGAAGGAGTCTCTCAACCAAAGGAACGAGTCTTAGAAAGAGGGTTACAGCAGGCACTGTGGCTTGAAGGACAGTTGTTAGCTGTGAAGGATCCTCCTCTGTGGAGCTGGGGGGATGGGAAGAGTGGGAGGCTAGGGAGCCGCTGCCATCTTGCCCTTGAGCTGGAGAACACGTGGGGAGAGAGATCTAGTCCTTTGGCACTAGGTAGGAGTTAGACTATAGCTAATAATCAGAGAGAGAGGAAGAGTGGGTAGTGTGGACAGAGAGAGATGGTACTCACGGTTTTTGCAGGCACCAGCCAGGGCACTTGTGGAGCTGGCTCTGTGCACATTGTCTACCACCTGTGGGAAACAATGTAGGCCCATGCATGGGTGCACGAGTCTGGATCTGTTGTGTCGCTGGTCTGCACCATTCTTTGTCAGGGGTGGGTGTCTCAGGAAGACTGGGTGTATCACAGAGGAGCAGAGGGTAAATCAGGCGTGCTCACACCGCACCAAGCAGACTCAGCAGGGCTCACAGTTGGGCAGGGAATGAACTCAGCTTGATTTTAGCAGGGGCAGGCGCAGGACTCTCTGTTCTGCGAATCTCTGTTCTGGGCCCCATCCACCATGAGAGGGGTGTGGGGGCGCAGCAGGACAGAGATTGTAGGGACGCATGGCAACGGGTCCATGTGCCAAGATTGGCCTCCATCTGGGGTCTAGGGACGCCGGCAGGATGGAGGCAGGGGGGGGGGGGGACACGTCGGCCGCACGCTGAGAGAGGACCGAGAAAGCCCTGGCACCATGCTGCCTTGAAGGAAGTATACTTGCTTACCAGACTCAGCTAGGATGGTTCTTGTAGATGCATGGGTGTTCATGCCGCACGCACGTTGGTCGCACCATCTGTTGGGGAAAAATAACTCACTCTGGGCTAAAGAGAGTCCAGTGGCAGAGTCCAACAAGGACGAGGGCCTGCAGCAGGGTTCTGCCACACTTCCCACACCTCTGGCAGAAGGGTCCCACATACATGCAGCCGCCATGGGCTGACGGCTACAGTTCAAGGTTCCAAAATTCTAAAAGCTGGTAATCTGGCAGCGGTGCAGGCCCAGGCTACACGTGGAGTCCGGTTTTCCAAAGCTATGATTGTTCATGGAGTGGTGAATAGGTGTAGATGGCATGTGCTTTCCCCCAAAAGTCAGGGGGTCTGGTTTTTTTATAGGTAGAGGGTAAAGGGGCGAGAATAACTTAATTAGCTACACCCCCTGCCTTTAGATAACTTATTAATATTTAAATCTCTGGAGGTGGAGACCTCTACCTGTGTCCTACATGATTGAAGGGCGCAGGTTAAATGGAGTTGCCTCATCCAAGGCCTGACACTTACCACTAAGGTGGTTTACTGACCAACACATTAGAATTGATCAATGGTCTATGACAAAAGAAAATCCACAGGCATTAGAACAGCTAGTCCAGGAGCAGTTGGAGGCTCAGAACATAAAAAAGCCCACCAGCCCTTGGAATTCTCCAGGATTTTTTATTAAAAATATATCTGTCAAATGGAGGATGTTGACAGGTCTCAGAGCGATTAATAAGATTATTCAGCCAATGGGTTCTTTTCAGCATGGAACCCCATTGCCTTCCTTATTGCCTAAGGAATGGCCTATCATATTGATAGATCTGTAAGACTGCTTTTTCACAATTCCTCTTCACGAACATGTTCAGCTAAGATTTGCATTCTTGGTGCTTTAGTAGAGGTTGTCCAATAAAAAGATATCATTAGAAAGTCCTGCCACAAGGAATGTTAAATAGTCCTATCTCATGTAAAGGGAAAATTGTATGGTAGAATGGATATTTGTAACATATAAACAGAATAAGAAATTAAAAACCTACATTGAGAAGGTCACTAAATTGATACTAATAGGAAAAATGAAACTTCAACTATCAGTTGGAATGGATCCAGCTGAAATTGTGGTACCTTTCACTAATGCAGACATGGCCTCATTTTCATAGTCACGAGATGAAAATTGGCAAAGAGCATGCAGTAATTTTTGGGAAGGATTAACAACAGATACTCTTAAAGCCCCTACATTTTATACTGATGATAATAAATAAGAACGGAAAGCAGAATATACATCAGAAGATGTATGTAAGGTGACTACAGTCACTATAAATCAGTTCAACAGTCTGAATTATATGCAATACTCACAGTGTTGTCAGATTTTCAAGGGTCTCGTAATATAGTAACTGACTCTCAATATGCAGAAAGGATTGTTTTACACATAGAGACTGCTGAACTTATTCAGGATGATTCTAAATTGACTTCACTTTTTTTTAGCTACAACAATGATCAGAAATTGGAGTCATCCACATATAACACACATAAGATCCAATACAGGTCTGCCAGGTCCTCTGGCACAAGGTAATAATGAAATTGACCAGCTATTAATAGGAAGTCTACTAGAGGCTTCAGAATTCCATAAAAAGCACCATGTTAACAGCATGTTTAAAGAAAGAACTGACATCTGTTATCCAATCTCTGTGTGTTTAGAAGGCTCAGGGCTTGACTGGAGTTCTGACTGGGTCCATCCAAAAGGTTGGATGAAGTAAGATCATCTGGAATCAGTAGCAATCGCTGAAGCTGTTCTGGAAGCAAGTCTCTGGACACCATCAGGAAGCAGAGGGTTGGAACAGCAGGTCAGTTCAGCCACCTCTGAGGGTAAATCTTGTCAAAGCTATACATTCTGTAATATGTGAATGTCACAACCAAAATTTTGGTATCATTAAGATATTTGTATGGATTTTTCAGGGAGCACAGATGAAATTTTGCTCCTTGTTTGAGCCAGTGAAAGACAACTGTCTTTTTTGAGGAGTAAATTTTATCAATAACCAATTGTAATAATTCTTTATTGATACTATATGAAGGAGGGCATGAAGCATCTTAAGGATTCCATTACCATCGAGATTTATTATCTATGTCAGCTGAAGTTTTGGCCAGAGATAGTTTTATATCTAAGCCAGTTATTGGGCTGTTCTCATGTCGAGGAATCAGCAGATCAAGTTACCTGTCCTGTTTGATTTTTTTGACTTTTTTCAAGATCTTCAGGAAATCTTCCCCTGTCATATCTGATCCATATCACTCTGAAAGGCGTCCAAAGCCTTTTCTCCTTTACTGTCAACAGAAATATACAGTCACTCTCTCAAAATAGCATGTCCTTGGTCCAGTAACCAGAAGTAATAAAAGATATAGCTTATAACCTCTTTCCCAGAGGAATTTTAATATAAACATGAAAATCATAACTACATTCATTTTGATAATTAAAACATTTCAAAATAATTAAAGCAATCTAAACAAATAGTGCTTCTTTGCTGTCCCCTGCCTACATGAGATCAATGCCTAAATTATTTATACATATGTATAAACTTAAATTCTCTTTTTACGGAAAATAATATCTCTGTGGTACATATAATAATATGCTCCTTTCTTTTTATATAATTCTTAAAGCCTAAGTTTCTACAGTCTAAGATAGGTTAGGCTCCCTATCCTCTGCTTCTCAATCTGATTTTTAAGAATTGAAAATGTTAATATTTGTTATCTATGCATTTAACTTTATTAATTTCTCTTCTATTTGCTGTATAAGTCTATTTCCAAGCTCTATTTTTGTCATACCAGGCTAGGCAATTCCTGGAATTCCCATGTGGACCTATTTCAGAATTTTTTCTGGCAAGAATTTTAAATTTCTTTAAAGCAATTTTTTCACTCACTCTCCCTACCTACATACTTCTGTGGAGCTAAATATCTCTGTATATTTAAGAACATTTAAATATTACCATTATATACCCTTTTATTATTAAAAATAATTAAATCCAATTTATAAATCTCTATCTTTTATTTATCTGGTGACTGAAGGCCTGCAGCTTTTATAGTCTGCTTCTCACTGCCTTCCTCCTAGTACCCAGTCAGGGAATCAGTCAGCCTCTTTGCATAGCAGAGGCTCCCAGTTTCTCAGCTTAAGCTCTTTATATCAGTTTCAAACCATGGGAAGAAACCCCCACATGGCTTGGGCAAAGTATGTATACTTTCTTCTATCCTTAAAAACAATTACATCAAATTTATTTTTCTCTCTCCTTTATTTGTCTGGTGGCTAGAGGCAGGCTGCTGTTATTGTTACTTCTCTCTGTATCCCTCCTAGTAGGATGCTAGGGTAAATCCCTGCTGGCAGCTGTGTTCCTTTGTTCTAGTTTTGCAGCTTACATGAGAACCACATGACTCTGGGCTAGATGAGAAACCAGTTCTTCCCTCTACCAGACTTGTATCATTTGCATGTGTGTATTCAATCCCAGAATCCTTAAATTATTTTTGATTGTGAATTTTTGCCTGCCACTATGCTCACCATAAGTAGTGGGAGATTTCTAGCTATTCTGCCTTACGCTCCTAGGGAGACACTTGCTTCCAGCCACCCACCCAGCAGCTAGCTCATTGGATCTGAAAATGAAAGACACATCCACTTAACTTATTCTTGAAATTCCTTGGCTATCTCATTGACTGGGCACTTCTAAATCTCAGCCTACTACCCTAGATCTAATCGAGGAAATGGTCCCTAAGGGTCCTGTCCTATCTCCCTTTGTCCAGCCAACTGGGGACAACTGGGGACAAGAACCTTTACCATTTGCACATGCAGACTTCCCCATGTGTGATGTAGGGAAGGAGCGGGCACTCTGATCCATCCTCTCTCCTCCCCTGTGGAGGTGTGAACAGGAAAGGAGATGAGGGCCATACAGAGGAGAGGGGTCCCATGCACAATAGGCTCCATGGGAGTCCCAGCTGGGGCAGTTGTTTGGGTGGGGTCTCACTCTGTCCTTTGTTGAAGCAGATCTCCCGAGAGACCTGCAAACTGTGGGGTGGGAGAGGGGCTGACATTCTGATCTGCCCCAATGTAGGTGCAGACTGGAAAAGATATGGGAACACCTTTTAACTTTTAAATAAAGCAATTGTTTACAATATTATTGACTGTGAAAGTTAAGGCAGGATGATCATGATCTTGGGACCAAGGTCAAACCATACTGAGACCTGTCTCAAAACAACAAAAAGTATTTTTCTCCTTTTGAAATGTTTATTAAGCATGATATTCTTGAAGTATATGTCAATATAATGCATATGCATGTACTTTTAAAGTAAACAGATGAATATATTTATGGATAAAAAACCATATAAAAAAATTGAGACCATTCACATAGTTACTGAGACACTCAGTTGAAAATTTTAATTTAGAAAGAAGAAACACACTGTGTGTATCTGCTATGCTACTTATGTTTCATTATCTATATTCTCCATCTTTTTGCTTGACAGAAATAAGCAAAAATTTATTGTAAGAATATAATTCTATGACTTATTAGCAACCTATACAAAATAACTACTTTATTTTAAAACTTTTGGAGATAGAATCTTCTGTAGTCTAGGCTAACCTCAAACTCACATGTTCCAAAGAAGACCTTGAACTCGTGATCCTTCTGCCTTACTTCTCTTGTGCTTGGATAATATAAATGAAAAACAATCTGGTTTTATGAAGGGCTAGAGACCAAACATAGGGCTTTGCACATGTTAGACAAGCACTCTAGCAACTGAGTACAGCTCAAGTCCATACATTAATGGCACATTCTTGGTGTTCTCTGTGTTGTACTTGCTAACAATATCATAGGTGAATAGTGGTTGCAGGAGCACTTGATGTTCAAAGACGAGTCCCTTTAAACTTAGGCCTGAGGGGTCAGAGTAACAGTGGTTTGTGACCTTTAATTTGAACCATAAACAGGAAAAGAGTGTCATTTCCCTAAAATTCCTAATGATAAGAAATGTTGGTTTACAAAAAGTGGGATGATCACGTTGATTTTGTCTTCATAGTGCCTCTTATTAGTCTCAGAAAAAATTCTATAAATCTGTTCTCACAATTTGGCCACATTTTCAGAGACTGAGCCTTTATTCAGTTTCGGTAGCTGCCACTGAATAACATTTACTTTCTTATCAAGAATATAGAAAATGTAAAATCTTGTCCAGTTATTGACAACGTCCCACAAGAAATGAAAAACCAACTTCTTATTCTTTGAAATGACAGAGACAGTTCAATTTACAATTAAGACATTATTTCACATCTTTAAATAAAAAGAGCAGGGCAAAGTCAAATACAATGAGGTTCCCCTCAGTGGAACCAGATGTACCTTTCCTAACGGTATCCCAAGAGAGCTGAGTATTGCACAAGCTTCTGCTTAGAGATGCACAACTTTAGACTCACTTCTTTTCTCTAGTGTCCTACACCTCCCACAGTGAGTCATTTTCTGTGAATACAGACCCTTTAATGTCACATGTCTAAGTCATTAGGATCAAACGGCAAATGATTAAAGCAACTTACAGAAGAAATGGTGGCACGCTTTCTCAACTAGGTGCTTTTGTTATACTCTGAAAAGATACATTTGTCTTGTGATACAATCATTTGACCATAATGAATTTCCCCTTTGAATATGAGTGTGATTCTTTCAGATTGTTATTTCTGCACTTATCCATTAATTTTTACTTAGTACCTCCCTTGTCTCAGGCACTGCCCAAAGTTGCTGGCCTTGGAAAAGACCAAATCTAGGGTCATATTTGTCCAGTATAATGGCAATAGACATTAGTGGAGAAACGCATGTTGAATCACCAGAAGCAACTTCTATATATGTGCTGTGTAAACTGACAGAGACAGAAATGCTATCACTGATGGCACGCATGACCCTTTGCAAACTATTCCATGAAGAGTGGGGTCTGTGCTATACTTATTTCCAGGAAATGCTATTGTACTGGCAGCCATCAGACACTAGATGGAGCCACAAGACATCATATGTTAATGTTTGGGATAGAGATATACTAGCTAAATCCAAAGCTCCAGGTTGAAAATTTTGCTACAGAAATGACACCATAAAGATAACAAATTTCATGTTCATAGAATAATATACCTTTCCAAATCTAAGTGAGTTGCATGCATTTTATGTGATTACAAAATACATGTTTTTTATTTAAATTATTTAGCAGACAATACGTATTTCCAGTTTTCTTATTTTCCTGCAGAGCTCTTGTGTGAATAGTTATTGTTTTCAGTGTAAGATTTTATACATATGAGTCTAATATTTCTTTAGTAATGCAGATGTTTTCCAATGAACTACTTTTCATAAGACTTCAAAGAACTGAAAACACTGGAGAGAACAGAAATAGAATTATAGTATGAAACTATTTAGTGATTTAAATTTCAGTTGTACGGGGAAGAGTAGTTAAGTGCTTTGTGTCTTGGAGCTTAGGATAAGTGTTTTCAAGGGAAACTGCACACTAGGATTCACTCTCTGAGGAAAAACAAAACCTAATATCAAAGAAGTTGTAAATTTTTAGAGACTATTGCTAATAAATGCCAGAATGATGGAATTAGTATCAGGTTGTTGAAGATCAAATACAGACCTAAATGTAAAATTTAACATTCTTTATTTTCTCTTCAAATCTCTCTCCTGTCTATTTATTCTTCAGCTGGTTCCATGACATAAATGTGAGGGAGGTTTGGAGAAAGCACTCCTTCCTCTATCTCCAAAGATCTTGCTTGTCATTCAATTATCACTCCGTGCTGTACTCTGGAAAATTTTCTCCAGTCTTATTTTGTAACTTCTTTCAATTTGGCTGCCGAGTCTGTTAATTCCCTCCCATTCTTTGATAGTTGAACTAAATCCAGAACTTTATACCTTTGATGTTCAGTGTTCAAACCAAGCCTTTGTTCTTAGAAAGCCCACAGGGGAGGGAGTTTAATGCAGAGATTAAATAAGGATGGAGATTATAGAGCAAGACAGTCCAACTTGTATCACAGTGCCATTGGTTCACTGGCTGTGTGTTCTCAGATAGGTCACTTGACTTTTCTGCCTTGTTTTCCTCAATTATTATAAGAAAGTAACACTGGGTCACTGCCAACATATGAAGTCACATGGAATGGTCAGCGCTGTACTCTGTGTATAGTAAGAGCTCAGTAAGGGTCACCATCATCATTGTGTCATCTTTTATCCTGGTGGTTCAAAAATCTAAAGTTCTTGAGAAATTAATCTGTTATTTGTACGTTCTCTATGACTGTTCCTTCCTTATGGAGTTTGTGACTTAACTGAGAACTTTTCTACAACATGGCTACTTCCCGTGACTTTTGTGTAAACATTGTGGCTGTGAACACAGCCTCATGGAGTTGTGGTCACAGTTAATTTTATAAATCTAGATCAGCACCGAGGATCAGTCCTTCGTCGATGGGGCCTCACATGAGGAGTGCCCCCTCTCTCTCACATTCATACAATTTGGGATTGGGTGTTCTGAATTCTTGGGAATAATTCTCTTTCTGTGTCCTTTTTATACTGTCCTGGAGCTTAAGGTAGGACAGACTTACTTTTAGGCTTAGTTCTGGAACATCTCTCAGTGCAGTGTCCCATCTCCCACTGCATGGGCCACCACGCCTTATTGTCCAGGTCTGAGGCCTCAGCACAGCTCAGACTCAGTTTTTCTTGGCCTTTATAGGTTATTTTCTTTTCCTGGCTTTGCAATCAATGTCTGATTTCTTCTAAATTGTGCTTTTTTAGTTTGTAATTAGGCCTTCTCTATTAAGTAGAATTGTTCTGTTTGGAAAAGAGTGTTTTCTTTTCTTTCTTTCTCCTATTGGCCAAGTAGGCCTGGCTGTTTCCAGGTAACTGTGGAAGTGGAGTTTAGACAGAATGCTAACATTTATTGGTTAGGGCTGAGGTGCTTGGAATGCTTCACTTACAAGGTAAAGAATGCCAAGAACCTGTTGGGCAAGTTTTTATCAGAGAAAGGAAGTTAAACCTGTAATCTCCCATGGGGATTATAGGAAGGAAGGGCTGATTGGTCATAGCACAGTACCTAGTTATCATATAGCCAGAATGGCTAAGCAGGACTTATGTGCTGAATCATGCAATTCCAGCAGGAAGCTTTATGTGGGAGTCACCCTGTAGATAAGGTCAGGCAACTGTGATTACAGTACCTCTCCCAATAAGATCATGCAAAGAAGAGGAAACCCCACTGTGAAAGGGAGCCCTTCATTTTGCACCTAGCTCAGAGAGGTTATCTGAACATGGTGGACAGCACAGAATGGTCATAGACTAGCCCTGCTTGGATGGCTGTGTAACATAGCAGATGCAGGACAGGAAAGGAATCTTTTTAGTTTTAATTGTTAAGTTATAAATGCACTGTGCAATCATAGTCATTGATAAACATGAAGGTGAAAATACATTTGAAAAGATAATAGGTTGGTTGGATTAGAATAGGTAGAAACTATAAGCATAAAAGTAGGCACATGTTAGCAGAGAAAGAGAAATTCAGGGAAATGCCATTCTAACCACAATTTTTTTTCTTTTGGGAATTACAGTATTTCTGGTGTTTACCAATAAGCTTTTATGACAATAATCAACTAAAAGATTGAAATAACTAAAAGCAGGATTGCTATTGACACTTGTTTAAATGTGCACAGCAGGGAAAAACTAAGAGAGGTTACAAAGAGAAATTAACATTACCTTTGGAACTTGCTGACAGGAGGAAGGACATTCTAGAAAAAAGAAATGAACATGCTATGTCATGGAAACATTATGGGATGGGAAATATCTGAAAATATGGGTTGAGTGTGACTGCGTTAAGGTTGTGAGCAATGGGGTAGAGGGAGAATGTAATTTGAAGCGGTACAGATCTAGGCTTTTCTTCATGCTGAGAAACTTGTAAGATATTCAGAGACAGCCACTAAAAATTAGTTTACTCAAAAGTTTACTTATGGTGATTCACACACTTCTTGGGACATATTGTCTGGCTAATGGGTTTTCCGTAGACTCTTCCCTTCTGAAGTTCCTACATGGGAAGGTAGGGAGAAGTGTTTTATTAGTACAACTGTAACTGTATTTCTTACTTATATCTTATAAGGGTTTTAAATTCTATAACATGTCTGATACCACAACATTGCTCTAGGAAGATACAATATTTCATTCATACTTTTTGTTGTTGGAGCAGATAACCTAGAGAAGAAATTCAAAGTAATATTGTCTCATGACTTTGGATGTATTTGTACAAGACAGGCTGAATGCATTGTTTCAAGTTTTATGGTAGCAACAGTATGTGACAGAAGCTATATCTTTTATGATAATCCTGAAGCAGAAAGAAAGAGACCAAGGCAACATGACTGAGGAAAAAGATCTCTTCCTCAAAAGCCACATCCCCAGAGTCCCAGTTCCCTCAACCAGGTCTCCTTTCCCATTACTGCCCAGTCAAGGCATCAGAGTTAATCCATTCATGAAGAACGTTCATGATCCAATTGCTTCCATAAAGCCCCATATCTGAACACGTTTCAGGGAACACTTAATCCAATGTAGTATTTCTAATCAAACTGGCTTTTAATTATCTGTCTGTACTTTAGCTCTCAAAGTATATGAATTAAGAATCTCAGGTTTCTCTTCTGTGAGAAACATAGGAGTATTCTGTTACTTCATGGAGTTGCATAAGGTTGAATGACTTCTGTGAACTATTTGGAAGAGTTAATACAAATAAACTAACAAAAAGTCCAAAGTTCAAAATGTATCTGGAACACAATAGTCTTTCATCCAAGGATCCTGAATCAGTCAGTGTTTAATCTGAAAGTGATCTCACTGGAAATTCACTGGCATTAGAGTTAGTATTGTTTTCTTTCATCTGTATTGAGTAATCATTCCCACAACCTACAAAGAAATTCTAATAGTGCTAGAGAAAAAAAGGCATTCCACCTGTCTGTTATTCTATGACCTTGGAATCATTACAGCTATCTAAGCATACTTTTTCCGTCTCTTTTCTTATAATACTGTAAAAATTCGAAAATCATATTACTGGAGTGATTATTACTCTTCACGAAAAAATGAGAGAGAGAGAGAATAAGTGAATAAACATATTTAAAATCACACTATATGGCTTTAAATTTTGAAAGATATGTTGCTATTATATAAAAATTAAGAAGGACAGGGACAAAAAAACCCCACAAAACAAGCAAAGAAAAAAAAAAACAAAGTAGACCTTAAGATTATAGTGGGTAAGACAGATCTTTACCTTTCTTTCTGTG
The DNA here is from genome assembly GCA_030674055.1 of Rhabdomys pumilio. Lineage (NCBI taxonomy): Eukaryota > Metazoa > Chordata > Mammalia > Rodentia > Muridae > Rhabdomys > Rhabdomys pumilio. The sequence continues at coordinate 74,193,190 of JANHMN010000012.1, read as the reverse complement.
AGTTAACCATTCTTCCTTTTCAAGGAGGGGAAGGAGAGAAGGAATGGAAAGGAAACAAGGCTGGGGAAAATGGGTGAAATTATTGTCTTACCACAGGTAAGTACAATGGCAGCCACTTGGAGAAAAGCTCTAGGCATCTCAATATTTTAAACAAAGAAGAGGAAATCAAACAAAATAAGCAAACCATTATTTTCATAAAAGTTATGAAAAGCATCCATTTTCATTTTATTATGAAGAAGTAGTCTTCAAATAACATGTTCCATTAACCTCAAAGGTGAATATAGACATAGAGAAGCCAATTAGAGAAGCCACAGTCCCCTGGGGGAGGGGGCAGAAGCCCAGACATGTAAATGTACAGGTAAATATTGGAAATGCCAGGGTGAATGATGCTAACTTAGATAATCACATCAAATCAACTATGATGTCACTTGGGGGGATTATGAAAACCAATTTTCTTCACCCCTGGTGATTATGTAATGAACCTGGTTACCTTGTGTTTACATTTCATATGGTCTGCTAAGAGTTACATTATATCCCTCTCTTCTATTAAGTAAGTTTAACTTAAAATTGTATGGTTTTGTTTTAATCAGCATTCATAACAAAACCAGAGTGAGAGTAAACTACATGTGTGTGTGCCTTGGATATTTGCTAAATTTCCCTCATATTTTGATGTTTTTAAAGGCAAAGAGCATTAAGTATCCTGGTACTTTCTCTCTACCTACTATTTGCTGATATTGTGCCCAAAATGATCAACTTAAGTTATACAGGTTATAAGTAGTAGACAGAAGCCTATTGCATATTTTACCTGTAGTGATAAAGTATAGTTCATCAAATATAGTGATAATTCAAAAGGTGTCTAGCTCAAAAGCAGTGTTTAATGGCAGAAGCTATGATCTTTCAGTTCTATTATAGTGATTTCAAGTCTGAAGTCAGTATTGCCCCTCTCAGAATCCTTTCTCTTCCCAGCTTCTGTGATTTTAATGTCAAATCCTGGTGTTTCTTGGCTTCTTAGAGCAGATTTTAATTTCTTCTTCCATGCCATAGGCCTTTCAGGCATACATAGTTCTCCTTTTATGAAAACAATGATAATATTAGGCTGTGGTCTCACTCCACTCATTTTAAATAATTATATGTCCAATGTTTCTACTTACAAAGAAGTCTCCTTTAAAGACTATAGAAGTTAGGATGTCGACATACCTATTCTGAGAACATCGAGTATATCACTATACTCTTATGATTATTAACTGTATGACTACACACGATCATCAAATAAAGTTCACAAACAGATAGTGGATTGTTGTTTAACTCTGTAAAACAGCAGGAGAGCAAGCCTCTGCTTCACAGCATATCTCTCAATTCAAACGGTCTCTAAATAAAAGATAGTTTTAGTAACTGTTGCTTCACTTACATGCATTTGCTCATTTTGTATTTGTTTTTATATTGAACTAGAGTTATGTTGCTGCCTAGGCTTTGCTGTGTGGGTGATGCAGTTACAAAGAACAACTGGAGGCAGTAGCTAGCACAAGAGACATATCCTTGTGATGATGAGCAGATACATGTGCACCGAAGACCTGCATTTGGGTTTTGGGGGCTTAGTTTCTCTTTTGCTTTTTCAGTCACTGAAAGAGATTTCCAGGAACAGTGGAAATCCAGCAAGAACTAGATCAAATATCAAAAGCTGAAAGCACCTGTATACAGGAAAGCCTAACACACATTTGCCTTGCAGGTGAATTGTGCAGCTGCATACTGTGCAGATGAGGTGGCAGAGGTACTCTAAAGTGCCAGTTTTGAGGTCCCAGAAAATGGCACTGTGAGAAGGCTGAATTCAGATCTACTGCTTGATTAATTCACCATTGTGTGCAGCCCCCAGTCTGTACTAATCAAATCTCCTGCTGACCTCACTGCTCCCAGAAACAGGAGCATTAGTTTCTGCTCCGTGTTTAAAAAACACATTCTGAGGGGGTGGGGGTCTGTGTCCAAAGTCTTTCAGAGGAAAACAGTTCTGTGTAGACTATCTGAGGATCATCTTAGCTCATGTTTTCTGTCCTCTACTGGAAGCTGGCCATGCCTGAAGCCTGTGCTGCTCATGATTTGTCTACATTTAAAGCCAGTATTTGCCACCACTGTTTTGTCTTGAGTACCAGTTACTCCAGAGTCACCTAAGAGTGTTGCATGGATGTTCCTGAGAAAACAAGAGATTTGCATATGATGGGCTCAGATGTCCACAGCACCCATTATCAGTGTCTGCATCTTCAAAGGTTATTCATATAAAAATGTTACAAGAAAATGTACACAGAGTACTTTTTAAAAAGCAAACATTTGTGCAAAAAAATAAATGAAGTTTTTGGGGGTTTGTGTTGATTACAACTTTTTGGAAGACAGTTACTACACTGAGTGTTAGCACAGAACTCATCTAATGAAATCAGTATCTCATCTAATGAAGTCAGTATTTCTATTGAATTGTAAGCATGCCGTTCAGATTCCCAATCTATTTTTGTCTTTCTTCATTTGCCTGAATGAATATATTTTATTGCTAATTTTATTATTGTTGTTGTTGTTGTTGTTGTTGTTGTTGTTGTTTCAAGACAGGGTTTCTCTGTGTAGCCCTGGCTGTCCTGGAACTCACTCAGTAGTCTAGACTGACCTCCAACTCAGAAATACACCTGCCTCTGCCTCCCAAGTGCTGGGATTTAAGGCGTGCGTCACCACCGCCTGGCTTTTTTTTTTTTTATTGCTAATTTTAATCAACTAACTTTTCTTTGACATGTAATTATTCAAATCTTCTTTATATAGAAATCAAGATGTCCCTCCAAGGCATTCTACACTGAGGAAAGATGCCAGATTTTATGGTACAGTTTTTATGGTGTGAGCTTTAGAGATCACCAGACGTTGTTTTAAGAGTACAATTCAATAACTCTTCAGTCTCAGTTCACCTACTAGCAAAATATGGATGATAGTAATTCCACCAGTTTTTTGGGACATTGGTTGATATTAAAAGAGATTCCATTGTTGTTTTATAACACTGAGTCAACAAAACCCAGGGGTGGTGTTTTCTCTTGTATCACACCATTCTCTAATTTTATGATAACACTAGTTATAGCAATTTCTTAGGCTAATGGCTCGGTGTCACATTACTGCCCTTGCTCCTAAATTGCAATTAGTATGATTCTATATTACTTGCAACTCCTGATTCATCCATTGGAAAGCAGAAGTTCTTCTAAACTTTTTTTGGGGTCTTCTCATTTGATAGAGTAACTCTCAGAGCTCAGGAATATGAGCTCTTATTTTTACCTACTTATTATAAAGTGTACAGCTCAGCCAAATGAAAGAGATGCAATTGTATCTGTCTATGTTGTTGACATAGGAAACTTACTAGAAAACTGAATGTGCAAAAAACTGAATGGTACAGGTGTGCAGTAGGTACAGAAGGAGCATCAGCTACTTCTATCATGCCAGTATAATTGTTTGTTGGTGTGTGTGTGTGTGTGTGTGTGTGTGTGTGTGTGTGTGTGTGTGACAGAGAGAGAGAGAGAGAGACAGAGAGAGAGAGACAGAGAGACAGAGAGACAGAGACAGAGAGAGAGACAGAGACAGAGAGAGACAGAGACAGAGAGAGAGATTAGGAATTATATTTCAAGATTTTATAGTTAACATTCATTTAGTATCTATCAGATTCTTTTTTAGGTATGATAAACTCACTTAATTTCTTTTTAAGGCAGAGATATTAAGAGCAGAAAGATGCTACATTTTAGATATATGTTTCCACCAAAAGATACTCTTGGTCCACAGTTTTTAAATCTAATCATTGAGAGGAAATTGACTCAAAAAGACTCTGATGACCCTGCAAGGTACATGTACATTAACTCTAAAACTACTAAGCTCGGAAAGTTGGAAATGAGCTCAGTGAAAAAGAAGCAGAAAAAAAATGTAAGACCCAAAGGATGGGGAGAAGTGCTGTCTTCTGGGCATGACAGGGCAATTGTGTTCATGAACTCATAGCAGTTGTGATTACCTCCACGAAAAACTATAGAAGATCAATCCAGCCAAAGTTCTAGCAGAGGGGGAAGAAATCCAGGCCCCATTTTTTACTGAGTTGTTTCAGATATTGCTAGTGTGCTAAGAGAAAGAGAATAATTCCTTTTCTGAAGATGTGGGCCTCTGATAGATTTCCCATGCTCAGAAGGATGGCCTATTCATGAACATATGAACAACACTAAAAGACCTTGTGTATTATAGAAAAACTTGAAGTCCTGAAGGGTTCGAGTTGAAGTAACCAGAAGGTAAACATGGAAGGAGTTGTAGAAGATACCTGGATGTTAGAAATAGTATTTCATATGTTGAAATATATATGTATACATAGAATTCTCAAAAATAATGAAAAGTGAATGAAAGAATGCCTTGTCCTAACCTGTGGATTAGTCCAGTTGAGTCTATAATTTAACTATAATGTTGAGAATAAGTAGAAAGTAAAATGTGGAGTATTGTCAGAGGATGTCAGTCATTTTGGCAGAGGAATAAGGGTTACTTTGCAAGGTATATCTTATTTCTGGATCTTTTTCTATGTTCCTCACTGCTATAAAATGAACATCTCTGCCCCATCAGAACCTCCACCATGGTGCTCTGCGTCATCACAGGACCATAAGCAACAGAACTTCTATTACCATGATCTCATGGTAGCCTCTAAAAGCATGAATTGAAGTAAATGCTTCCTCCTAAGTCATTTTAGGTTTTCTCACAGAAGAAAAAAATGACAATTACTGAAGGTAAACTACTTGTCAACTGTCATGAAGAAACTTTGAGTTGAACAGAACAAACATAGTAATGCTGTGATTATGTTTCACTTGCATCTTCATTATATCATTATATCTTTTGTGTGACAGGATGTATCTGAGCTTTGAGGAATGAGATGGTCACTTACCTTACAGCCACCAGTGTACAGTCATTTTACCTCACAAGGCAGAAGTCAGAGCTTCTAATGCTTGAGCTGTGTTAAATCATCTAGCTCCTGCTGATGTTTGAGTTAGCAAGTTTACCTTCTCCACTAATACAGTATTCACACTAGCAGTGTGTGCAGTACGCATCGCCCAAGAAAGCTGATATCAGTTTTCACAGTTCTGAATCATGTCTAGCAGCTGTTCAACTTTCACTCCCAAAGAAAGTTGATTTATGTCAGATAACGATCTTTGAGAAATTTGGTAGTCATAGTTTGTGGTTTCATCCATTCAGTCACACAATTAGTTATTTCCTGAGTCATCAGATAGCCAATGTTACATAAACATTTTGCTAATTAGTATCACATATTAATCTATTCTATGACATAAAGTAAAAAATGAGCCTTACATCTTACTGTTGATAAACTTCTAGAAAAATAAGTTCAGTGGACAAACTATCAATAAAAGGATATCAAGTAACAACTTAGAAATAACTCTGGAAAAAAATAATGGAGTTATGATTTTTTTCAAAATTTTATTTAAGGTAATCATTATACCCTTGTGGCAAGACCATGAGCTCCCTCAGCAATCTAGCATTCATATGGATCACATTACAAAGAACAGAGCTAAATTATTGAGATGCTATGTGATTCCACTAAAGCATTATTACAATTTTCAGATTTAGGTGTGTGTTAGTATGCACGGACTGCCCAAAAGGAAAGAAATTGAAAAAAAAAACACCTTAAATCATTAAGAAAATCTGAAACCCCAGGACAGACAGAGAATGAGTGCTGATCCCTGCATCTGAAAAGTATAATTGCCTGTGGTGACATAGTCAATAACATTTCTAAATAAAATACCATCCACGAAAACACAGGACTTAAGTTTGTGTTTTTGACCCTATCAGATGCTTACCAAAGTAAACTCCAAAAGATGTTCTTAAAGAGATTTTTATTTTCTATTTCTGTCATTGCCTATAGAGAGTACTCTGTGGACCAGTTGTCACTGGTCTCATATAGAAGAGCAAATAAAAAGTTGCCATTTTGATTGGTGGTTGCCAAGGGAATATCCATTTACAAAACAAAAACAAAACACACACACACACACACACACACACACACACACACACACAAAAAAAACTCATGAAAGGAAAGTAAACATGTGTCTAGAAATTACCTTTTACCTCCTGTAGTTCTTAATTAAACAAAGCAAAATATGTCAACTTATCCAGCTGCTGGTGTATCATGACTTCTTTCTCCTGGTCCAGAGATTCTTCCCAGCTTTGCTCTGCAGACCAGAGACAGTCCCAACACTATAGGTTGGAGCTTCCTTGTCTCAAAAAGTAAGGATGGTAGGTTTATTCTTATGAGGAATTAAGTTTATATTTGAAAATGGTCCAACTTCATGAAAAATTTAAAATATGATATAATACAATGTGAAAGGATGAAATATAATGTCTGAAATTTAGGCAGTTCTGAAGATACTTAGCAGGTAAATATTCTAGAGCTCATTTTCTTTGTTTTTTTTTTTCAACTTTCTGTTGGTTCTTTGTGATGGGTTCTTTCCTATCATTTTCCAATCCAAATCCCCTCCCCTCCTCTTGTATTTTTCTTCTTCCCTTGCAACCTCCCTTCTAACAGAGAAAACCAAAAATATTTTATTGTGGAAGCTGTAGTGTGTCACAGTGTGTCCCACAATATACACTTTTGCCCTTACTTCTTTGGCTTCCAAATGTTCATTGCAATTACTCTTTTGACCACTATGAGGCCTCTGACTTCTATTACTCTGTCTATACTGGAACCTCACTGGCACTGTGCTTGACTATGCTGTTGTTGCCCTGTGTCATGTAAAGTCTGTAGTTTTGGATTTGTAGGACCAGCCCCTTCGTTCACTCCAGCAGCTCATCGATGGGGTAGATGTTGCTGTGTGCCAATTCAAAGTCATGGATCTGGGCTTGAGATTTATCCTAGCTGGTTAGCCCACTGGCACTCCAGCACTCACACATGTGTGTGACTAAGAAATACAGAGGGCTAAGGTTTTAATAACATTTCATTTCTGTGTAACTTTTCCTGTTTAGAAGTTAGATAATAATGATGATAATGGTTAAAATAATGTTGTAGTTGTTGTTGTTGATGATGATGATGTAAATAATGGTAATGATAGTGGGTGTAGCTAACGATAGTAATAACATAGCAGTCGACATTCATTTAATACTAGTTGTAGACCAGAATTTCAGACTAGATGATGAGAAACAAAAGCTAATGGCTAGGTTGGGGTATAAATCAAATTCATAAAGAAAAACTCTAAGAGTCAGATGTTTTTAGATTTAGGATAAATATCAATTGTGGGAGATCAGGGAACAAGTGCTTTAGAATGTGAAAACAAAGATCAATGAATATTACACCCTTGGTGAAAAAGATAACAATGTTTTCATATAAAAGTTCTTGTGGAATTATTTCTAGTGGGGATAGAAGAAAAGGGGTTGCAATGATTGGTTCTCAATGACCAAAGTGACAGGACCGAGAAATGTCTTAGACCACAGAAGTACACATTTGGGTTTACCTGTGAGGTGTATTTTAGAGACAATTGACATGTGGGATGATAACTGAGGTTAAACCTCATGCCAAAAATGGGTAAATTCACTTAGAAGGCTGAGGTATAAAATTAAAAAAAAAATGGAGTAGAAGGAAGCTAGCACAGGTGTGTGACTTGCCTTCTTTATATGTGAATGTGGTTGATACTGCTGCTCTTACATGAATAGTACATTTTAGAATTTTCTTTCTTCCAAACTGGAATCAGTAGTAAAACCTCTACAGAAAGCATTTAGGCTTCCAGCATCACACTACAACTGCTGAGGTAACCCGGAGTGATACATACCAGGGTCACTGCCTCTGCAACATGCAGTCAGCCATAGTTAAACTAAACATCCTCTATGATGTAATAAAATACAACCCCTTTTTTATATCACCCACACACATATATGTATACGTGTTAGCATTCTGTCTAAACTCCACCCCACAGTTAACTGGCAACAACCAGGTAGGCCTGACCCACTATAAAAGAAGCTGTTTGCCCTGTCCTTGGCTCTGTTGCTCTCTTTTGCTCCTTTGCTCTTCTCTTTTCTCTTCTTTCCCTATTCCCCTCCTCCCTCTCTCTCCATGTGCTCATGGTTGGCCTCTACTCTTCTACTTCTCATTTTCTTCCTCTGCCTCCTCCTTCTCCTCCTTCTCCTCCTCCTCCTGCTTCTCCTCCTTCTCCTCCTCCTCCTCCTCCTCCTCCTCCTCCTCCTTCTCCTCCTCCTCCTCCTCCTCTTCTTCTTCTTCTTCTTCTTCTTCTTCTTCTTCTTCTTCTTCTTCTTCTTCTTCTTCTT
>JANHMN010000012.1:74162225-74184879 GCA_030674055.1 Rhabdomys pumilio | reverse complement strand
TTCTTCTTCTTCTTCTTCTTCTTCTTCTTCTTCTTCTTCTTCTTCTTTCTTCTTCTTCTTTCTCTTCTCTCTCTCCATTCCCCCCTCTCTCTCTGCCTTTCTCTGCTTCTACTACCCTCTTGACCCCCCTCCCCATGCTCTGAGTAAACTCTATATTATGGCTTTGTGTGGCTAGTCCCTCAGAAAGAAGGGATGCTTTAGCATTGACCCTCCAAGGAGCCTCCTTCCCCCATACCTCACCACACATTCATAGAACATATCTCCCCTCTTTTTATCTTTTTATAAACACAACAGTATGTATATGTGTATGTATATATGTGTGTGTATACATATGTTTATATACATGTATATGCTCTGTCCTAGAGATCTTTGATGACAAGGTGAAGCCTAACTGTGCTAGGCAGCAGTAGATGTGGTCAAGGAAAGTCAAACCTGAGATAGCTACAGCTTTTAGAATTGTTCTCTGTACTTGGATGCATTTTTATCATCACGGTATTGTATGTTTACTTATATCAATACTGATTGATGTAAGTCAGATAATTTTGTTATGCAGTTATGCACAAACTTTGCTTTGTCAGAGACTTACACTCAGAAATATATACAAATTTTACTTTATCCTTTGGTTTGAAACTACTTATTGATCGTTTAATGTGGAAAATTAAACAGTTTTTCTTCTCGAGGAAGACCAGAGAGTAAATACCTTTTGCAGGAAAGAATGTCAGAGAAGGGATGCTTATGGGCTAAACTCTCAGAGCCTCTAGATACTTGATTAGCATGGAGAACTCTGATCTATGTGAACATAGCTCATGTTCCTATATAGGAAGTGTGGTCACATGACAAGGGTCGGGTCAGAAGCAGATAAAGCTCCTACCTTTCTCTCAGAGCTTCTGGGGCTTCCAACCAACTCAACCATACCAAGTTTCTTGGCACAGTCCACTGCCCCACAAACATATGAGACATCATTTCCTCACAGTAACATTAATTGAACCTTCATTATATATATTTTTTTCTTAGTATTATTTCATTGTAGCTCAAAAATAATAATTTTATTTTGAACCTTATAGTAAGTGTGATTGAATTCCTGACTTATTAGCACTACTGACAGAATAGTGAGTTACTTAAGTCCAGAAGTATAGAAGAAAAAACAATTTTCATTGGGAACACAACTGAAACATTCTCTCTCTCTCTCTCTCTCTCTCTCTCTCTCTCTCTCTCTGTATGTGTGTGAGTGTGTGTGTTTTTTCTCTAAAGAAACAATAGTTATAGTTAAATACTATGTTTGTATCCATCTAGACTTACAATTAAGTAGTTTAAAATGTCCATGCTTGGAATTCCTAGGCCATTAAACATATTTCAAAAGATTAATACTGCTCCTATGAAGCCACAGGTCAGAATAGAAAACATATATAGAAAAAAAGCTTAACTTCTCATATGAATAACAGACATATTAGGGGTGTGGTCAATGCAATACTTTGTTTTTCCTACAATATTCACAGAGGCTTCTACATTTTTATGGAACTTGATTAAATTACTGCTTCTTCTTGACACCTAGACATAATAAGGTCCACTCAAACAAAATAAAAAAAAGAAAGAAAGAAATGGTGTTTTTCTAGGTCTGACTGATTGTTGAAAGAAAGATTAAGTGAAAAAGTTGGGAATTTGAGATTCATCACACAACTGCAGCTTGGCTTTTCAGTCTGTTGATTCTCTAAAAATGGTCTCTACCACCAAGCTCCAGCCAATCTAGAGGTTATCCTTTTATTTGTTTGTTTGTTTGTTTGTTTGTTTTTGAGACTGTGTCTTCCTTGCTAAGTAGTCCAGGTTGAATTTAGTCTCATGTTGCTCCTACTTCAGCCTCTTGAATGCTGGAATAACAGATGATTGCCATCAAACCCAGAAATCAGTTTCTCTTGTCTCTTCTGCCTCTCTTACTTAGAATTTCCTTTTACTCAGCTGGTGAAATTATTCATAAACTTGAAGCCCCATTTATCACAAAATTCTTTTTGAGGTTTCTCCTAGAACATTTTATTGGACTTTTCCCTTTCTCTGAGCAAGCAAATATGTTTGGTCAAAACAACATTTTCTCTTAGTTTTGAGACTGCCTTTCTACCATGTGGCCACTGTGTGCTGAACCTTGGGATCACTGTGTTTAACACTTGTACTTGAATGACTGCCATCATAGCTTATGTGATGGCATTGCAGAATGCTATCCCAAAAATGTGTTCATTAAACATGGACTGAATGATTACAGCAGAGGTCAGCACAAATATGACTTTTTTCTCACATCAACATTATATTTATCTCCTTGTTGAAGTAAAGAAAAAGGAAAGATTCAGATTAACAGCCAAAAGTACTGAATCAAAAAATTCCAAGCACCCAGTTGCACAGTTGAGTAGCTCTTATTCATTCTTCCCACAACAGTCTCCCTGATCTAGGTGGTCATTAGGGAGTGTGTTTTGGGGTGCAAGTAGGTTTGTGGTTGGATGGAAGTTATGTCTCATGTATGTCTCTGTCTGAGTAGCACACAGAACTAACAAAGCAAATCCAAGAAAACTTGTTATCAAACAGATGAAGCAGAAATTGTTGCTACTGCTTATTTCTATTTTCATAATTGCAATCAGTGGTCTCGATTAGCTTCAAGATGGTATAACATTTGGTGATAGGAAGCTCCAGTGAAAAACAGGAGAGTGGTTTATCCAGGACATTAGTCAGTAACTAGGGTCTAGTCCAGACAGAGTCAAACTGAACTTCTGTGGGGAAAAAATGGCACAAATAAACATTCATATTTGCTTTCAGAAAAACCCATCCTAAAATTATATTGAGAGTTGTGGTAGTACATGGCTAAAAGTGGATATAATGAGCAATTCTTCAATATTTAATGTTGAGGCTAAAGACAGAGAGAGACCAAAAACAACAATGATACAATTCACATCAGAGACCTGGCTCAATTTTGTAAGTAATAGTGCTTATACATTTTGTGAGATAGTTTTGTGTGGAAACCTGGTTGGAGTCTGATATTTATAGTAAAATATATTTATAAAGCTATGGCAAAGGTGATTTGTAAACATGATTAAAATCCACAATCTACTGTGTTGAGGCAAAAGTGATATTAACTTGGACTGAAGAATTGTCTCAGTGGTTAAGAATACTTCTTCTCCCGCTCACTCTCCCTCTCCCTCTCCCCCTCCTCCTCCCCCTCCCCTTCTCCCTCTCCCCCTCCTCCTCCTCCTCCTTCTTCTCTTTCTTCTTCTTCTTCTTCTTCTTCTTCTTCTTCTTCTTCTTCTTCTTCTTCTTTTTTTTTTTTTTTTTTTTTTAGAAAAACTGGGTTTGATTCTCAAAACACAAATGGTGGCTGTCAATATGTAGACATCTAGCTCCAGGGAAACAGAAGCCTTCTTCTGACCTTCATGAACAGGCACCAACATTCATATTCATAAAATAAGCAAATCTTAAAAGAAAATTACATTAAAAAGCAAAACAAAAATGATTTTTCTAAAAAGAGGGAATTCCCCTCAAAGACTGTAACTCAGAAGCCCTGCCTGGGTCCCCAGCCTGTGTCATCAATCATGTGCATGTCATACAACGAGGTATATTTAGCCTAGAGGAAAGGATGCTTTCTTGTTTCAGATAATCTTCTGGCCAATATCCATGCTTTAGTCCCAACACAGAGACTGATGTAAAACATACCATGAGGTCAAAAAATCAAAAACCGTGGTATTAAATTAAACCTGCCTAAAAATGACTCTCTACTTAAGTCCTTACAAAATAAATTTAAAAAGCATATAAACTCACAGAAATTCCAACTTAGAAGAATACTTTATAAGGAGAGTTGTGCCTCAGCACATCACAAGAACAGCATTTCAGCTCATCATGTGAGTCAGTTGTTAAAGTCATGCTTAAATACAAACACTCAGCTAGCAAGTCCAGCTGCCTCTGCCTCACTCTCATTTTCTGCCTACAAATATAGCTTCATATTTACTACTTCAAAGGACTTTGAACTCATTCTGGTTAGGAAGACAGCTGGATTCAGAACTGCTTAAAAATTTAGACCTAACCTAAAATTAGTAGTAAATTTGAACAGAATAGTAATATAAAGAAAAGTGATTATTTTTGGTAAGCCATCCTTAGAGCTTCATATGATGTATAATTTCAAGAGATTAAATTGTGTTCAGGTAGGGATGAGAGTTTTGATAATATGAAAGTGAGTGTAAAAGGTCATCAAGTTAGCAGTATTCCATGAATAATTTTATTGCAAGAAAAGCTATATATTACTTATTTCTGTCTTAGGTCCTAAAGAAAGTCTGAATAATCATCTCACTTACTTGCACATTCTGATTCTGGTTTGTATGACCTTTTGAATAAAAGGGAGCTGGACTGTCCATAGCTAATCTCTATGTGATTCTGTACTACTGAATATGGGATGCATGAAGGTCAACTGCTTTACTGTATAATCATAACACGAAGAATTATAAGCTGATATTTACTAATGCAATTTTACAGGGCACACACACACACACACACACACACACACACACACAAAGAGTCACACAATCACAGAAGTCTCTGAGTAAAGAGCATAAAATTTCTGGTTTTCCAAGAAAACTATGGACTGGATGGTTCAGACATATCTTTAAAGGCAATTCTTTCTAGAAAGATTAAATGCCTCCTTAGAGGAGAGACTTATTAACAAGGTTTGCTTGTTTTCAAGGTACCAGTGAAATCCTACCTTGGCAGGAGCATTATTTGTTCCACAGTGTGGAGGTTCCTTGTATGCATGTTTGAGATTCTCCTGTACAAATTCCAAGAATGAGTGACAAACTCCACATTTTAAGAAAGCCCCACATTCAGGTACGCCATCAACCTGTGCCACAAAGGCTCTGTACTTTATTCCCAGAATACTTTTTGTTATTGTGGCTAAAAGTCAGTCATGGACAATAATAGTAGGGTCAGATCTCTACTATGAACTATGAAGAGTGACAGCATAGAAAGCCACCCCTAAAAAAACAATTGAATCAGTCCAAGGATTGAGACTGAGTAATTTTTGTTCTGCACTTGGATTCTTCCAATCTTCTCCAGTTCTACCTATCTTCTTTCCACTGGGGATGGATTAGGAATGAGCCTCACATCTTATCTGGAATATTTACTGTTTCATGCCCTGGGATCCATAGACATGGATGCTGTGGGCAATATGCCAAGTACATGACTCTTCCATGGGAAGAGAAGTAACTAAACACATCCTGCTATTTTATTCTTATTTCCTAAGGAATAAATAACCAAATAATCACAAAAGGGTGTAATGTCAATAAAATGAAATTTTTATTTTCCGGAGTGGATCTACACTGGTGAATTTGAGCTAAAGGCAAAGGCAATCTCTTATCCTGACCAAATGTTGGAAGTCTGGCCCACTGACTTAGCTTTCTATGCTTAACATGGATTACTATGCTCATTTGTTAAAGGTTTTCACTGGAGTGTCTTGTTTCTACAGTTATGTAGATCAATGGTAACAACTCCAGCATGTCAGGCAAGCTCCCTATAAATTATAGTTCCATCTGCACACGTCCTTTAGAATCCTTTAGTTAGCCAATCCTTCCTGCATGCTCCATATGTACCAGGAAATTCTGTTGCCTAGTTCTCATAACTAAGTAAAATTGTATGAACTTACTTTGCTTCTCAGGTAAGAGGATAACATCTAGAATATGTTGCTTACCTTTTTATCTTGATAAATATTTCCATACCTCTCATTCCAAACATTTTAGAACACTTTAAAAATTTATTTATTTTATGTATAAGTACACTGTTGCTGTCTTTTAACACACAAGAAGAGGTCATTGGATCCCATTACAGATGGTTGTGAGCCACCATGTGGTTGCTGGGAATTGAACTCAGGACCTCTGGAAGAGCAGTCAATGCTCTTAACCACTGAGCCATCTCTCCAGCCCTAGAACACTTTAAATATATAAAATGTACACAAATCTAGTAAAACTCTAATATTCATAGTTATAATTAATGATAATTTTCGTCTTCCAAAATTCAAGAGAATTAGAGATAGTAAGATACTTTGGAATTTCAGGCTTATTTTCAGGGAAGATGCAGTTTAAGGGGTGTTTTTATAAAGAAAGGAAACACTCATATTCTACAGACTCTATGGAAAAACATTTGAGACTACAACAGATCTAAACTCTCAGATCAGGTAGTAGATTGTGAAACTGGAGCAAATCAGATAGTCCTTGGTAAAAGAAGACAGAAATGTCAAACTTTTTTTTGGTAGTGAGTTATCTTAGATTATTTATAAGCATCAAGTAGCCCTTAGCTGTCCTCACCTACAAGCATCTCTTGTCACTAGCCCTCATTCTTGATGTCAAGACTGGAAAAATTCTTGGTACAAATGGCAATTTTTTAGTAACAACTGGCAACCTTTTCTGCTCTGGTACTGACTAGCATAGACAATGGTATGAGTTTTAGTAGCGTGACATAAATTACAGGCTAGAGGGTGACATAAATTGCAGATCATTGGCAGCATGGAATGACCACAGATCAGCACCAATTCCTATGTTGGGAAAGATTCCCTAACTGATGCCACTAGTTGTCTGAGAGATTGGCAGCATGCTGTCATCACCATGACTGTGGTCAGGGATAATGGGGACTACTCTAAGGAAGCTATCCTATTTGTCTCTTGACAATAATTCCAAGGTGTATCATTGGATTGTGGAGTAGTTTACAACTTTCTACAGCAGAGCAGAATTACATTGTTGGCAAAAATTGATTGCATATTTCAAAATGATAATAAACAGGATTTTGAGTGTTTCTAACACTAAGAAATGATAAATATCTAAGATGATGGATAGGACGATTCTATATTGTGTTCATACGTTGAAACTTCACACTATTAAAGCAATTAAAGTGAATCTTAAATATTTTCAAACTGTTACCAATTATAACTGATATTTCTGTCTCTATTTCTCCCCAACAAATGAGGTGTGTGTGTGTGTGTGTGTGTGTGTGTGTGTGTGTGTGTGTGTTTACGTATAACATGCTGGAGAACAAACTCAATGCCTGGTACATACTAGGTAGTCATTATACCACCAGTCCCCATCTCTATCCCTTTATGGATATTTCTATTTTTCTTAAAAAAAAATCACTGCTTAAAAGTGCATGCCATTCATTTCTGTACATTGACTTCATGGGAACATTATATCAGAAGTATATGAGCTAGCCTATTATAAATGTTCTTATATACCATCAAAGTTATGAGTCACGAAAAGCATTTTTTTGAGAAAAATAATAACTTCAAGATATCTAATATTTTGCTGATATATTTATTTCTAGTAAAAGATTTGCTTCTTTTATGAAGCATCCACAGTTGATCACAGCAGTGTAAGCTTCCTACTGAAGAGAACAGCTAAGATGTACAAGACCAGGACAATTAACGCTCAACTGGTTCCACTCCTGCTCAATTTTGAAGAAGTATTATTTAGTCATGTCAATATTTTCAGGAATAACTCTCTTTGGGAGTAGTAATACAGTATCCAAATGCTCTCAGATCTCGTACAGCTTGAGTGTATGAGTACAGCATCAAGTGGTTCATGCCTACCCTTACAGTATATCCCATCTCTGAGGCATGATTTGCTTGGAAGCCATCTCTGCGGGACTTCAATGCTAAGTAGAATTAAACAGTACAATTTCCTGTGATCATCTGTTCAGAATAAAAGCAAGACTATATACCCATTTACCCAGGCACTACATGGCTATTAAGCGGGTAGGGTAGTATCAGTCCTGGGAGATGATACTATCTGATTCACTTAACAGAACATGCAGAACATGTAAACCCAGTTGGTCTAGAAGGCATAAGAGTATGACAATTTAGAAATAAGAACCTTTTATGTACTGCTCCCTCTCTACTTAAAGTGACTACTAAGAAGATATCCTAGGGAGTACAGCAGAAGTTTGCTCAGCATATTGATTCAGGGCTGTTTGTGAACTTTTCAGTCTAGTCATCTCATCGGAGCCTGCAGTGATAATTTGGAAACAATCCTGTCTACAACAGGTTCTCTTAAAGAGGAAATCAAAATGGAAATAAGCATGGAAAAGAGATTGCCCATAGGAAAATAGAGAAAAATGACTTCTTGCCAAGATTAGTAGCTCTTGGTTGCATGCTTGTCAAAATGCAAGCTTGGTTCTTCTAAAAAGTCACTTAGCCTAGTCAAGACATGAACTTGATCATTCAGCTCTTAGTAATTAATTAAAATATATTAATTATGATTAAAATGTATGTATTAAAAAGTATCATTAAAAATGATTACTCACTGTAAGTTACATCTCTTAAAGTACATATATTTGGATCTACACCCACAAATATCACTTTTTCCCTTTTCTTCAAATATTTAAAGACCATTTAAATAAACAAGCTGACAAAATAAAACAAAACAAACAAAATACAACCTCAATTCTTTTCTTTAAATTAGGAGTGTTTCCAAGCTATTTTCTTAGGGATGATGTTTCCACCTCACACATAATTACATCTCTTGACTCAATCACAGGCTGCTTAAGATCTCACCAAGAGAAGAGTGGGATTTGTTTCATGATTTTCTTGTGACTGTACTTTGTTGTTACAAACCTGGGCCAGCAGCAGAGATAAATGACAGAGATGGAAGAACTTATTCCAAATAAAGTAAGTCAAGTAATCTGACATAAGGGCTGGGCGGTAGTGGCGTATGCCTTTAATCTCAGCACTTGGGAGGCAGAGGCAGGCGAATTTCTGAGTTCAAGGCCAGCCTGGTCTACAGAGTGAGTTCCAGGACAGCCCGGGCTACACAGAGAAACCCTTTCTCTAAAAATAACAAAAACAAAAAACAAAACAAAACAAAAAAGTAATCTGAAATAAAATTAAACTCTCTATTTTAGTGACTCACATTCTACTTAATAGAGTGGACTTGTTTTCCCTTTGCCCTACCACTCAATTGCCTGGTGAGAAGAAAGCCAGTTCTGGACTGCTTTATGAAAAGGTTCTCAGCTCA
Organism: Rhabdomys pumilio; assembly: GCA_030674055.1. Classification (NCBI taxonomy): domain Eukaryota; kingdom Metazoa; phylum Chordata; class Mammalia; order Rodentia; family Muridae; genus Rhabdomys; species Rhabdomys pumilio. The sequence goes on along the minus strand of JANHMN010000012.1, from coordinate 74,175,865 downwards.
AAGGATCATCCTCCAGGCCAACACAGTATGTTGTCTTCTTGTTAAACTATTTCTTTGTGCTTCTCTTGATGTTCCTCCATATTTAGCATCTATGAGCCTCCAGTTTCATAAAGAATGCGTTTGCCTTGCCTGACTTTTACAGTCATCATTAGGTGTAGTAATGTGTATTTTCAATCCTAGCATTTAAATGTCAGACACAGGAGGATCAAGTTTCAAAGCTGGTTACGGTAAGTTTGATGCTGGCCTGCAGTACATGAAGACCTGTCTCAGGCCAAAAACAAACAAACAAAACAAAACAAACAAACAAACAAAAACTAGAAAATAAAATTTAAAACTAAAAAAAAAAAGAAAGAAAGAAGCTTTTCAAAAGAAAATGATCACTTGATATTATTTAATAATTTAAATTATGATTTAACTTCATTATTGTAAGTACATAAGATTAGTCTAGCTCACCTGGACTTACTATATAGAAAAGTAACAAAAGAGTGTCAGAATGTCTATGAAATATTTTTGAAATCACTCTATATATAAACTGGAGAAACATGAACAAAGGTGTCTTTTCAGATGGAGGTTTTCTGTTGTACCAAATGAACAAGTTTACAATCAGTGGCATTTCAAGGCTTCATCACCAACTCATCCTGCTCTATGCTGCTGCTGACTGCAGACCAGGACATACCAGTCACAATCGTGAAATTATACATGCTATGAAGAATGAAAAAAACAAAGGTTGATAAACCTTTACTGATTGTCTTATTATCTAATAAAGAGAAGACAGTAAGGCATAATTAAGCTTTTAGATGTAGATTTTCTCTGTCATGGAGAATGAAGCACATAATTTTATTATTAATGATGTTATTTCTGTGTTGAATTACTTGCACATCAGCCTAGTTGTTTATCTGCCTCTAAAACATAAAACTATGTGTGAAATGTGAGTTTGGCTGGTTAATACCTGTCGGGCCGTGGAAGGGTATCTTGGTTCTTGGGTGGACATGGGCCTGAACCATGAGACTCCAAAGGCAGGTGTTCAGCCACGCCCCTAGAACCCAGGGTCCTGACACTCGGTCTAATCTCCATTTTACCTGCATCGTTCAATCAAGTAGGACACAGTTAGAGGGTGTGGCTACGGGCCTCATCCTTGAGAGATTTACCTAAAGGCCAGAGGGCATAGCTAATTAAGTTACTCCTCCCTCCCAGATCCTCCACTCTTTCCCCTCCCTATTTAAGCCAGGCCCACTCTGGCTTAACTGGGGTGTGCTCACACCATCTACGTTCGCCATGAACAATAAACTCTTGGAAACCCACGGACTCTTTCGTGTCTATTGTGGCCTGCTGTCTGTGGCTGGTGTGGAGGACTTCCCTGAGACCCAGCTGACGGTTCACTGCTGCTATTTTTCCAACAAATACTAATTGCTTCCATAATTGAGTGGCTTAGAGATTGTGTGTTCTGAAACATAAGGACACCTTGAGAATTGTTCCATAGAATGGTCCCTGAAACTGATAACCATTTCATCAGCTTTTCCTGGCTGCCTATTTTACCTTAGCAATGATTAAAATGGACCACATTGTGCTCACTGTGTCTTTTAGTTTAGTTCAACAAAGTTTGAACCTAAACCATGTTGGCTTTCCCTATGTAGGGTGCAAAAACACAGGGACAAAAGACCAACATTTGAAGAAATTACAGTGTAGCTGTATTGACTTCTATGGAGACACTTTTGTGTATCCAGACCTGTATTAAAAAATGGGAAGCATTCCTGAAAACGTTTTGATGTATCTGTAAATAATCTTCAAACATCACCTGATCAAATGAAAGTTCTGTCATGGACAGACAGGATTTGTACTCCAATAACACCTGAGGGTGAGCATCCTGAATAAAAATAACTTAGGCATGACATAAATAAGACTTGGGGATTGATTGGCTTCCTTAGTGCCACATTTAGACAATTATGCATCAAGGACACAAGTCACCAGGTGTCCTCCATGATAAGTCCTCTTTAATGGTACGGTCTGACTCGCCCCTGTCACCACACCTTCTCTCTTCCACCAGCCCATCTATCTCTTGTGATGCAGTCCTACCATGGAGAAGATTTGCCTCTCCTCAGGCTCTTAGCTATGGAGCCAACTGACCATGGATTGGAATCTCCAAAACCACAAATCTAAATTTATTTCTCCCTCACTTAAACTATTTCCTCCAATATTTTGTTACAGCATAAAATTTGACTTATAAAAATTTAAGCTGCATTATCTAGATAGTACCTCCCCTGGCTGTCTGACCCTATGGGTGCTATTTCATCACTCTGTAAGATGTGGTAGACAACCATGTGTCTTAGTTTTCAGGGGTTTCTAACTTGACAAAATAATACAAAGAAATGTGTCCCTCACACTACCAGAAGCCAGCTGTCTGTAATGAAGCCTCTGCAGAGTTGTGAGTCTGTTCAAGGCTCTCAGAAACATTATTTATCTTGCCTTTTACAGCCTTGGGTGACTTTGGACTTTTGTTGTCTCATGCTCCAACATTTCCACTCCTTTTGAGATCCACTCACTACTCAAGGTACTGTAATAAAAAAGGATTCTTACTCTATCATTTACAATAAAGGTTTATTTGACTTTCCTAATCACCACATTTTTTTGAGAAAACTAGCTCTGCACATTCATTTCAGTAATTCTGATTTTTTTTAATGTAGGCCTGCTTTTTATTGAGAATATTTATAGGGTTCTCTCACAAATTAAGCTAAATGGTAGTACCCTTGTGCTTTAACATGTACTCACATCAACATGTGTTATTATTTGTTAAAGGCAGAAATAGAAAATGTAGTTCATTGAAAAGATATTTGTTAATTATTTATTTATTCTCTTTTCCCATTAGAGTGTGAGTCCAATGGTAACAGACACTATTATGGATTTTGTTCATCAAAGAATTTCTGTTGATAAGACTACTAATATTTACTTGAAAATAAAAGATGATATCAACAAGTTTTACATCCATATCATAGAAACCCAAAAATAAAAATAATTCAGTGTCAAACCAAAGTAACCCCACAGTCCTGGTGAGAAATTACTCCTAGTTTGAGTGTCTTTTTCATATATCCTCACTATTAAATGATGTAAACACATGTTAGATATTTTTCTTTGTTGCCAGAAAGTAAAAATTAGCTTTGCATAATATTATGTCAGCTCATCCACAAGTTCACACTCAGCTTCCAACCTTGGCTAAACCTCTTCTGATCTCCCTGTCATTCAGTGTCCAGACTGAAGATGGCTATACATTTTCATAAACCATCAAAACTCTGGAGTTGGTGCATCTAGAACTACTCACTGTTGGGATGCTTTGTCAAATGTAGCACAGAAGAGTAAAATATTGGACCAAGCTTTGACGTGCCTTACTCAGAGAGATATTCCATACCACAGGCTCAAGGTGTCCCTTGTTGGGGACAGACTCCACTCCCTCTCTCTAATCTGAACTAATGCCTTGATTCTCTGTAGTCAAGGTTACCTTGAGGCAGTGTGAGGCTAGTGAGGAATATAGTTAGCTCTGAAGTTGATAGAGAGGATACAATTCATAGGACACAAATGAGTTTAGAGAGCATGTTATATCCTTTGTTTAAAAAACAAAAAAAAAAAAAAAGCTTTTTATGTTTCTGTAACCTAGACCCAAGTCACCTTGTTGTTCTTAGTCAAACTTCTTTCCATCTCAGGAAATCAGGTACTCATGGAAATATAGGCTTTCTAAATACTCATGGGGCATTCAAATAGTTTTCAGTAGAAAAATTTAAGATATAGTCATATATCAAAGAATATAAAACTATTTCTGTCTTAATAAAACTCATGAAGAATTTATTTCTTTACTGGGCTACCAAATTAATTGAGACTGTGAGGAATAATAGCCAAGAGACTTTCAACTGTTTTGTTTCTATGGACTAGCCTGAGCTGGAGCTTCTCCTGTAGGAATAGCTATTAGGGTTAGCAAGCATTTCCGTTAATTGGTTGAAAACATTATCATAAACTGATCTTAGTTAACAGTGCTTTATCTTTTCACACTGGCCCAAGGCCACCTTTATTAAACAAGCACTGTTTACTGCTGCCAGATAGACCCTTAGAGAAATATCTCAGAATACTTCATTACTCCTGTTTCATCACACACACACACATGCACATACATACAAACAGCCATAGGCACATGTGAGTGCATACACACAAACACACACATATACACTCACAAAACCTTTTAGAAAATGAACTGACCTTGAGATTAGGGGACAAAGGTCCCAAAAGAAAGTGAAACAAGTAGCATAAAACTTGGGGAACTGATCAGAAATAATTGAAACACATTAGCTCATCAACTAGCAAATTTGCAGTTTCCACCCTGGGGATGAGACTCTGCCTGCTACATGTGACTCAGTGGAAGAGCTTCTACTCTCGCAGATGCAAGAACACAAAGGTGGCTGAGTTTTGAAGACTCTGACATATAAATGTAAACTATTCTGTAGTCTCCTCCTGACAGGTTGGGTACGTGGATAAATAAAAAGTGGTTCCTGAATCCACAAAAGAATTTATTATTTAAAATTTTTTTTTAATTACAAGAGTGGATTTTGGTTGGCTCCAGCAAGGATGGTTACGAGGCTCTCTTTCTTTTAACATAGGACAAACCTGCAGTAGGCTTTCTTCTATTGCTCAAATTTCATGATATATTGACTTTTAAAGAACTTAGTCATACATTTCACAAGTAAACATTTGTCCTGGTTTTATGAGATTTTTTATTCCAAAATTCATGTTTGCTAGCTATAAATTTAATGCAATTCAATGATGTTTTTAAAGAAGTACTCAGTAAACTTCACTGTTTGGAAGTATATATTTTTCTAAGTTTTGATGAATCCTTAGAGCTCTATAGCTAACAGTATAATACAGCTTGCTCCATCATGCAACATACTGAGCTCCAGTGGTATGTGAAGTCTCTCTTTCCTCTACTCTCTTTCCTAGAATATCACATAAATGCAATCATTCCCATAAAGTTCATTTTTGTGAGAAGCTTCAAAAAACTATAGGAGATTTTCAAGTTTTTTTTTTAAATATGGCAGTAAGTTGAGAACTTGCCATCCTTGCCAACTGTATACTCAATATGCTGACAGTTAATTATTTCAAGAATGAAATATATGAGAGCAGCGTGAAATTGAGATTTTAAATATGTTCTTACCTCTGAAAGTTCAGGCGAGTTTGTGGCTGGAAATAAAGGAGTTATTAGTTCTAAAGAGACACCGAGCTATGGCTATCTCTAAAATGTAACTTATCATCACTCTGAAGGGGTCTATTTCCTATTGACCCATGATTGAGTCTGTGTGGCACAAAGGTAGGTGATGCTCACCATTTGAATTGTGTCTGATGCTGTGGCTTTCTGGCTGAGTCTCCAGGATATACAGGCAAGACTGGGACCTCTGAAAAACTTTCTTTTCTTCTTCTCTTTTTTTTTGTGAAAATCTTTATTGGATATTTTATTTACATTTCAAATGCCATCCTGTTTCTTCATTTCCCCACCCTAGAAAACCCCTATCCCATCCCCACTTCTCCTTTTTGCTTTTATACTATTTTTTTAATGTTAATCAAAGGCTTTATAAGTTTGGTAATTCTCAATATCAATCAGAAGTGTAACCTAATACCCAACTTATATATATCAACTATCTTTGACTGGCGGGGACACACAAACATTCACCTCAGTGACCCCCTCTTGTCACTTAGCTCCTCCTCTCCTTCTCCTCCTCTCCTTCTCCTCCTCTCCTTACCCTTATCTTCCTCTCTTTACTCCTCCCACCTTAGCTCCTCCAACATATCACCATTCTGTTAAAATAAAACGTTTTTCTTAGAATACAATTAAAGCATAACTATACCAACTTGTATCAGTAAGGTACAAGATAGACCTAATATCCAGTCCATCATTTTGTTGAATAAACAGAACCTCTGTCATCTCTCCTAACTAAAAGACTTAATTCTGAACCTGACTTTTTTTCTTGGCTTTAAAGTGAATGTCAGCTGAAAACTACCCTCTTAAACCTTTTCTCTCAAAGTAAATAGCTGAGATTGGCTATAAGTCTTCAAATCCATCAGAAATCAAGAATGACTGAGTTAACTGAAATTATAGGAAGCACAAAGCATAGCTTCTAAAACTCAGCCAATCTAAAGAGACCACTGAGCACCTGGACGGTCCCTATACTACAAAACGTTGGAGCATTCAATCTTCAGCCTTCTGGCCCAGGATCATCTGACAGACCAAGTAATGCAGAATTATTAAGGGCTGAATACTCTGTCTTGGCAGATATAATCAGTCGACTATTCCACAAGTGTGTCCTTTTTTGCACAGTGATTTGTCTGTAGATGAAAAGAGGCAATTCTTGTCTAGTGGCTGCCTCGCCACAACTGGAGTAATTCCAAAGATTCTCAATTTCTTCTTAGAATCCAAGACAGGAAGCTGTCAGGAGAAGACAGGTTTGTAATCAAAATGGACATTAATACAGAAATGTTTGTAATATCAATTCTGTGGAATTCTGACGTTTTGAAAACCAACTATCCATGTAAGGCAATCTGGACTATTGTTTGTTAACTCCTCTCAGCTAAATAAAATATAGAAAACACACTAACAATAAACTCAGAGCCATGGATTTGCTATAGTCCCTTAACTCACAGGTTAACCATCTCAAATCAGTTTAAAAACTTAAAGAAGGACTAGGCCTAAGCCTTGTAATCCTGAATGTGTTATATAGGCACAATACCTATGAGAGTAACAATATTAATCTCACTTTGTATCAATAAGAAGTTCGTAACAATGAAAACCTTAAATTAGAAATCAAAGTAAATTTTGTACAATTTAAGAAATTATAACTTCATCTTAATAACAATTATATATATATATATATATATATATATATATATATATATATATTTCTACGAATAGGTTATGGATATGCAATAAATCCTAGTTAATCCTCCCTGTTCCAACAAAACCACTACTTTTCCCTAGAAAGACAATCCAATATTAACCACCTCAGTTCCCAAGCCCAGGGAATAGGGGTGCCAACTCTTCATTAACTTCTTCAAGCTGATTATGGGTGTTGCAATATTAGAAGAGGGGCAGGGGGAAGAGTAAATTGATAAGCCTCACCTGTGTCTTCACTGCATCTAGCTGGAATTCCAGGACATCAGAGGTTCAAGTAGGTCTGCTCAGCTCACTTGATGAGTAGATACACTGAGGCTGTGTGTTCTGCAATATACAATTCTCAAAACAAATTTTAGTATCAAGATAATTTTTTGTTTGAATTCTGGAATCTAGTCTTCTGGCAGCCTGCCTCTGTCATGTCTAATCCATATAATTCTGGGAGTTTCTATGTGGGTGAACTCCCACCTTCCTCCCATTTTCACCTCCCTGCTCTCAAATTCCCCAACACTAGGGAATCCAAACTTTCAGGCACCAAGGTCCTCTACTTCCACTGATGCCTAACCCCTTATCCCACCCACCCCCAATTACTATGAGGCGTGCACACACCATCCTCTCATTCCCACCTCCCTGCTCTTGAAATTCCCCAACACTAGGGAATTCGAACTTTCAGGTATCAAGGCTGTCCACTTCCACTGATACCTGGCAAGGCATCCCTCAACTACCTATACAGGTGGAGCCATGAGTCCCTCCCTTTGTGTTCTCGGGCTGGAGATTTTAAAATGGCTACTCCAGATTGTTTCTTAGGTCATTTGCTTGAAAAATTGTTTTCCAGCCTTTTACTCTAAGGTAGAGTCTGTCTTTGTCACTGAGGTGGGTTTCCTGTATGCAGCAAAATGCTAGGCCTTGTTTATGTATCCAGTCTGTTAGCCTGTGTCTTTTAATTGGAATTGAGTTCATTGATGTTAGGAGATATTAAGGAACAATGATTGTTACTTCTTGTTATTTTTGTTATTAGAGGTGAAATTATCTTTGTGTGGCTATCTTCTTTTGGATTTGTTGGAAAAGAATTACTTTTTTGCTCTTTCTAGGGTATAATTTCCCTCCTTGTATTGAAGCTTTCCTGCTATTATCCTTTGTAATGCTGGGTTTGTGAAAAGATATTGTATAAATTTGGTTTTCTCATGGAATATCTTGGTTTCTCCATCTATGGCAATTGAGAGTTTTGCTGGGTATAGTAGCCTGAGCTGGCATTTGTGTTCTCTTAGGGTCTATATGACATCTGTCCAGGATCCTCTCGCTTTTATAGTATGTGGTGAGAAGTCTGGTGTAATTCTTATAGGTCTGCCTTTATATGTTACTTGGCCTTTTTCCCTTACTGTATTTAATATTATTTCTTTGTTTTGTGCACTTGGTGTTTTGATTATTATGTGATGAAAGGTATTTCTTTTCTGGTCTAGTTTATTTGGTGTTCTATAGGCTACTTGTACGTTTATGGGCATCTCATTCTTTAGATTAGGGAAGTTTTCCCAGGGTAGTCTCCCTTTGTTATTTTTTGATTGTTTCTACTTCCATTTTTATGTCCTGAATGATTTTGTTCAATTCCCTCACCTGTTTGGTTGTGTTCTCTTGTAATTCCATAAGGAATTTTTGTGTTTCCACTTTAAGGGCTTCTACCTGTCTACCTGTGTTCTCCTCAAATTCTTTGAGAGTGTTATTTATGTCCTTCTTAAAGTCCTCTATCATCATCATTAGAAGTAATTTTAAATCTGAATCTTGCTCTCCTAGTACTATGGGGAATTCAGGACTTTCTTGTGTGGGAGAACGAGGTTCTAATGATGCCAAGTACCCTGGGTGGCTGATGCTTATGTTCTTGCGCTGGCCTTTTGCCATCTGGATCTCCTTAGTGCTACCTGCCCTGTCTCTGACTAGAGCCTCTCTTTCCTATTATCTTGGTTTTACCAAAACTGTGTGGGATGGGTGTTGCTACTGAGGTAAGAGCTGAGGCCCAAAATCTGCTCAGGCCAGGAGTGACTTCCTGGGTTATAGTGGGTTCAGGTTACATCCTGTTTGGGGCAGGCATTGCTGTCTGCTTACCTAAGATAATGCCAGGATTAGAGCATCTGGGAGCCCTGCTTCTTCTGGATTCCTAGAGATTGGGGGCAGAGCTGCCACCCAAGATCTGCTCAGTGCTCAGGTCCAGACCGGAAGGATCTGAAAAACTTTCAAACACCTTCAAGTAGGTTTGGATAAAAAATTCACCATTTTTTCCTACTTGCAAGCTTTTTGGGGAGAATTATCTTTCTGTTTCCTTTGCCAGATTTTCTGTGATGTTGGGAACTGAAGATACTGCATGGAGGAAAAAGTATGGACCAAAATGCTCTTTGGAGTCTGCTCAGTTTCTATCACTTTTTGATGTGAGAAAGGAGTAATATGGCTAATATTTACTATTCTATGGTAGATATTTCTAAGACGTGAAAATATTTTACTAAATTCCTTTTAAAGATGTCTCTGAATCCATTAATATTTTGGGATGACAAGTACATATAAATTACTTAAGTTTATGCAGTAAGACAATTTCATGCAAAATTAATGTTAGCTTGATTTCCTCTGTTTATTGATGCATAATCTTTGTCCTAAATTATCACAAAAGGTAGGATTAGGGAATGAGGACTTAATTCATATATTATTAGACTACAGTGCTCTTCCAATTCTTCTAATTAACTCTACACTTACCAAGAGAGATAGGAGAGCAAGCAAACAAAGAGTCAGAGACACAGAGTGAGAGAAAACACTGTTTAATGGAACAAAAGTTCAAGAAATCGTTTTTCTCTTTTTCTCTCATGTTTTCTCCCCATTTCCTTCCATTCCCACTCCCATTACTCTTGCTTTTTAGTTTTCTAAGCCACAGTCTTGATATTCTGTGGGGAAAGATGCTCCAGCTACACTGAATTAACACTTCATCTGATGAGGAAGAGGAGAACCAGACTGTCCAACTCACTGTATTCCCATTGAGAGTTAAAAACTGGACTTCTATGAAGGATTACAATTTACAGGGGAATCAGGAACTCCTTTAAAAGGTCATCTTTAAATGAGTGGAGGATGAAGGAATGGGATTTTGCTAAACAATGTGAATACCAGGGCACAGCATGATGTCCCTGAGGATCCTGCATGTTGTCTTATTGTAGTGGGAAGGCAACAGGCTTGGTCCCAGGACTTTGTAAACATTATACATAATTTTAGCATCCCAGCACAAAGTTAAGCCCCTACAATGGAAATTTTGCATAACTGGGGCCAGAAATGGGGTAGGAAAATATGAAGTGCTAATTGTGGGGCTTAAATGACACTAGCTAACAGCAACACTAAGAAAAAGTGAAAGGTAATCAATCATGCAGCTTTTAAAATAAGCAACATAGTTAAAATAACTTATATGTGAGTGATTGAATAAATGAATGTGAATGTGAGAGTAAGTGTGTATGGGCCTCATTAAAGCAATTAGAAACTGAAGGCCATTTCTAGGGCATTCATTATCCTCCAATATTCATTCTCTGTTAGGCCTGACCCCATCCAATTCACATCTAGAAGGGACTGGCAATTTTAATCCGGCATCTTACAAAGAAGTTATCTAACACATTTAGAGAAGAAAATTTTCATTTTATCAGTGACCTCTTAAAAATGAAAAACTTGTCTTGACAAAAAATGATGTCTTCTGGTGAAATTAAAAGCTTGGAAGTATTGATTAGGAATAGTTTGAATAAGAAAAGAGACTTGGTACACACAACATGGGCAGAGCAAAACCATGATGCTGGGTGAAAGGAGTTAGACAGAAATGTGTCTACACACTATACAGAACATTAGAAAAAAAAACAGTGAATCCCCAGTGGAAAGTCCTGACCTGTTGGATGGGAGAGGTAGGTGAGCAATTACAGAGGCGCTTAGGAAAGATTTCCAACAGGATGTGCAAATTACAACAGTATCGTGATTATGGGGATAGTTATACTGCTGTATGTATACCAAAAGATTAAAATGTACCTTTGAGATGTATGCAATTGCTTATTTATGAGTTACACAGCATTCCTCAGCAGCTGAGGGTGTTTGGTTTCCAGACATAGCACTCATCCTTAAGAAAGCCAGTGAAAACCTGCAGAATTTCACAATTATGTCTGAAATACTTACAATACATAACACAATGGAGTTAAATTACAATTATTTAGAAGGAAAAATACAAAAAGAGTCTGTATATACTCAATACAGTTAACACATTTTGAGCAAATGTTTTTCATGTATTTTTTTAATTTTTATTTTATGCATATGGATGTTTTATCTGTTTATCTAGGCACCATTTGAGTGCCTCTAGAGACCAGAAGAAAGTGTCTAATTCCCTGAAACTGTGCTAACAGGTAACATAAGCCACCAACCACACTTGGGTCCTCTGGAAGAGCAGCCAGTGCTCTTAACCTCTGAGCCACCTCTCCAGCCCTTTGATTTTTATTTAAATAAGGAAGGAACCCTGGAATTACAGTTGGACAGCTGTACTTAGGTAATGCTACTTAAAACAAGCAAGCAAAACTTAATGGAATGAGAAACTGGTTTTCCCAGCTTTAAAGTAGACCAGTTTTTTGCCTACCCCACACACAAGTCACCCATAAACCTACAAGCTGAAGAAGTGATCCATGAAGGCCCATGATGTTGGAGTAGTATTCTCTCCTGTGCTACCCACAAAGATGCAGTGCTATGAGATTCTTAGTTGCATCACACATTAAGTAAGGTAGCATCATCACCAAGTGCAGTATAGATCACTGGCTGCAGGTATTGTAAGAAAACACTTGCATTTATCCATAAAAAAGCCCTGGATGAATTAGTAGGCCCTACTAAACTGTTTGTCATGTCCATCCTCTTTATCCTTTCTCTGAGCTATTTAACAGACATCAATATTTGGCCTTGAAGAGAGAATAAAATTTCCTAACCATGATTTTATGTTTTTAAAACTTTTTAAAACTTTAAAAAACTTTTTAAAAAAGTTTTTAAAAACTTTAGGACCCTTGATTTTTAATGCCAAATTTCCTCAAAGATGGTAAAACTTTTCTAGAGCATCTGGGCTTTGGTGATAGCAGTTCTTTTTGATATGTTTGCATTTCAAAACTATTTAAACTCTCTAACCCAATAACTGGCTCTTTCTCCCTTCCCTTTACATTGTGAGAAAGTGTATAGACTAGTGATACATAACACAATTTTGGACAACAATAGACTAGAGATTCTGTAGGATGGAGCTAAAATATCCCACAAGGATACACTAGCCCTGCAAATGTCACCTTGCTAGTTGAGACTCATGGGTCTATGTAGAATCTGAGGTACACAAATGTACTGTCCCATAAAAGTGATATGCATATAGTTATTCATGGTATATAACTCTTGAGAATGAGAAGAAATAACTGGTTTTGATTTATGTATTTACTTTACTTGGTATTGTAGAATGATTCCTATCTGTTACTGTTTTAAAAAAAAAGAATCTGATTTGAAAAGGAGTAAGATATGTCTAGACCCAAGTACTAATGACTTGTAAACACAAACGTAAGTTACCACAAACCCCACATTCTATTATGGTGACGTTTTCATCAGGTTTTTATAGTACCAGGGCAAAGCATGTCATAAATCAAGACACCTTTCAAATACCTTGGTGGACACATCATGTAGGCAAGTTACAGCAAACATGAAGTCTCTGCTGGTGGCCTCAGATGCTATCTGATGGCATCTGTAGCCTTTAGATTGGTAAAGTTAGTGGTCTCTTGGTACATTATGAAAGTGTTTACCTGTAAGTCACAAGGATATCTTTCAGGTCACACACAGTGTTGGGCAATAAATAGTTATTATAAGGAGCTCACAGCTTAAGATTATTTGGCTCTGTCTCTACAGCATTAAAATCCTCCACAGTCACTGAGGTTCTAGTCAGCCAATCGGCCTTGTAGAATGTCCAGTGTCGATGAGATTTCTTTCTGGGAGCTTTAGTTAATTTACTTACAGAGTTTACAATAAAACAGTGTGTGTGCTGGAGCAGCAGCATCACCGATCCACGTCATCTAGATTTGCTAAGCACATTCTGTGATCCTCTGATAATGACAGAATTGGTTAGGAAAACCTTTATCAGATACAGTACAGCACAGATGACAGCAGTTACCTATACAATAAAGGCCACAAAGCAGGAGAGGTTTAGGCCAGGGGATACACTGACCAGAATATTTTCCACACAGTAATTACACAGGAAGTTTGGAATGACCTGTGGGGACAGAAAACTCTCTCCACAGTCTTCTCCCAGCCATTCACTGATGTGAAAGCCTGCTGTCTCTACAGAGAAATCTTCATTTCAATTATTTAAGGTTTCAATATTTAGTTGAACATTCTCTCATTCCATGTATAAATTATAAAATTGTGCTTCTTAGGGTATTTTTATTAGTGATATCTGAATAAACATTTCCTTATCACTAAAGAATTATTATATTCTGAGCTGGGCTCACAGAGGATATGTGTTTCCCCTCAACTAAACTAAAATGTTTTCAGTTCATGTAAAAAAAAAATAGCTCATAAAAACAGAATTTAAATAACTAGAATGAATTCTACTGATTTTACTCCATAGAAGAGATAATGGGTCATTTTTTCTTCATCCCTATATATTTATATAGAAGTGTGTGTGTGTGTGTGTGTGTGTGTGTGTGTGTGTGTGTGTGTG
>JANHMN010000012.1:74031741-74162215 GCA_030674055.1 Rhabdomys pumilio | reverse complement strand
TGTGTGTGTGTGTGTGCATGTGTGTTAGTGCATGTGTGTGTGCATGCACATAAAATTTCATATTTGTCTGAGGTACCCTTATAAAGCTAAGTCCCTAAGTAATTCATTTCTCCCTCCCTTAAATTAGTCAAGTCATAACTGAAATCCTGACTCTGTGTGGGTTTGTTTTGCTTTGTTCTGCTTATTTTTTTCCCTCATCTAATCTCTCTCTCTCTCTCTCTCTCTCTCTCTCTCTCTCTCTCTCTGCTTATCTATGTCAATCCTGCTTAATCCTTAACCCTCTGAGGTCACGTAAGGATGTGGTACAGATAAAGTAAGCCAAGGTTATACAACAACCTAAATCCGTTTTAAATATATTTTAAGGTATTTCTTCTCCGTTTTATTTTTTATTAATTTGACTATTTATTTTAGCTCTCTGTTCCTAAAAGAGCAAAACAATTCATTATGAGATGGATGAATAATCTCATGAAACCACACAGGGTCCCAGGGTTTGAGAAGTGAGTCTCTGAGGACCACTCAGCTGCTGGTATAACTGGGCTACAGGTAGGAGACGCTGAGTTACCCTGGCATTGTGTTTTGATGTTCAGATCAGGAGCTTCTTTGGGAATGGGAATTTACTCTTCTAAAATGAAAGTCCAATTGGTGTAAGAAATGGGCAATTGATTGTTTTAAGGCACCCAATTGAGACAACATTGCTGTAGCCCTGGAAAAGACAAAGCAGTCAAGCAAGCAGAGGAGGATTAGATTCTAAACTAGGAGGTAAAATGGAGTGGGGCGGATTTAGTTGACACGTTCTATAATCCTGGTTACCATGGAGTTAAACAGATGTGTGTGTCTGTGTGTGTGTGTGTGTGTGTGTGTGTGTGTGTGTGTGTGTGTGTATCTGTGTGTGTTTGTGTGTGTTTATTATTGATAACCATAAGATTGGTGATTTGATAATTTCAGAGTAAATAGATCACTTTTTATCCACTCAGATATATCATGTTCTGCTTATTATTTATAATATATTTTGCGGGTAAGGCAATTATCCTTTTAGCATTTTCTGCCAAAGCAAACAATCTCTGAGCTGAACAGTCAGCTGAGTGGAATGCCTTCCTCAGTGATGACAGCCAGACAGTTCACTTTACTATTTCAAAAGGAAGGTGCACTCTGTCTACCACAACCAAGAATCAAAAGCAGTTCCAGTGCCAGCACAATCACACATTACTAACAAGAATCCCAGGCCTTAACAGTTGAGTCTCGTTGCCCTAATAAATAGAATAATAGAAGAAAAGTTTAAAAATAAAACATTAAGACGGTCAAATGTGGCATTTCTTAACTTTTAAAAATAAGTAAGCAATAGAAGAAAAATATCATTTCGTATAGTTCATGAAAGTTAGCAGTAATTTTATTTTAGTGGGTTTCATGGATGAAACCTTGGTGTAGGTAGAGAAGTGGAGAATGGTATGAAACCTAACCACAGGCAAAATTTTACCAGTTTTCCTAATTCCACCATGTATGGTGAACTTTAAACATCTCTGACACATTTGATTTCTCTTTTACTCAGTTGTCAAAATATGTTCTTTAGTGTTCATGGCAAAACAACTATTCTCCCAGGGATCTTTCATGCTAGAAGAGCTAAGAAACCAGAAATTTTACATCTGATGGATGAGTTCTGAAAATTCAGATGACAAATTTAGTATGTTTAAAGCCACGTGCTGCCCTATAGTGCAGGTGCATAAGCATTGGCCAAGTGCATAGGCACAGTATCAGCTGGTAACTACTCATTACATATTATGCAAGAAACAATAAAAAATGAAATTAAAATTTCTTAATCATAGACACAACTGAAGTAGTAGCCAGAAGGAAGTACAAACATTAAAAAACAGACTTAAAATGGGATGTTTAAGAAAAAGGATGTCTTCTTTAAAGACCCCAGAATGGAAACCTGAGAGATTTGCTTAGGAGAAGGATCTTACCTACCCAGGCTCCACAGCTAGCCCTAGCTGACAGTGGGACCACAGATCTGTCACAAGTTTACATTTGGGACTACTGTGTATATCTCATTTTAAAATGTTGGTACTGGGCAAATTGACTGGTGTTCAGGTCCTTTTGCAGATCTAATCTGTCCCTGATTAGCCTGTAATCTTAATTTCTGACAAGTATGACACTGTGGGGAGCTGACAGAAGGTGGCTATCATCCTTGCAGCCATCTTGAGTCATATACCTTGACAAGAGACTTGATTACAATAGCCTACACAGCTGAGCACACTCTGATAACATCTTGTTTTAGATACCCAGGATCTTCCCTTGGGTGTGTGAAACTTAAAGGTGTGTGACTTAAGGGCATAACTTAGAGATCAGATTTAGAGATAAGACCTAAGGGCGTGTCTTAAGGGCGTGACTTAGAGGTGTGGCTTAGATGTGAAACATATAAAAGGCATGAGGCAGACAGAAGAAATTACCAGACAACAGAGAATTAGGCACTTGGCACTTGGAGAAAGAACTTGGAACTTGGAGGCACTAGGGACTAGGAACTAGGAACTAGGATTTGGGACTTAGACTAAGAAGAGAGACTGAGGAATAGACAGGATTGAATCACACTCTGTCTGGTCTCCATTCCTAGAGTCAGTCCTCACTCTCTCTCTTGCTGAACCCTGACCCGCTGAACGGAGCAGCCTGGGGCAGTGCAGGCTCTAACAATTTAGCCCCCGAGGCTTTTGAAAGAGTGGCTCTCAACATTTTTGAACCCCAAACGTGGGGCAGCTTGGGCCACAACATTTTGACCCCCAAGTGTGGGGCAGAGGGGTCCACAATATGACACAGCAGGGCATTGGGTACTGGAGTTGATATGCAAGGCTTTCTGTCCAGTTCCGCCTTCAATGACATTATTTTGATATCTTGAAATCTTCCAGTGTGAAAATACTTACAAATTTGCAGATTCTTCAGTTGAGGAATTCTTTATCTGCATCATGAGATAATTATTTAACACTTGCCAGCAAAAGACAATAAATTCTTCTCTGTTCTAGTACATTTTATTTAAATGTAATATTTTTATTAATTATTTGGGAATTTCATAAAATGCATCAGTATCACGTTTGCTTCCTATTCTTTCTGGACCCACCCTTGTGCTCCTCCCCCAAAAACAAACAAACAAACCCAGCAGGTCAATTTTATGTTGCCTATATACTCACTGGAGCATTATCAAGTTCACAATGGCCAGCCCCTTAAAGATAACTGAGTCCTTCCCCACTCTCTTTCCAGAAGCCATCAACTGTGAAGAAAGAGCTACACTTCATCATTTTTATCACAGTTTTTAAGAACACATTTCAATGGTTTTCTGTCTGGACTGTTTCATTTTTCGTATTTTCTTTACTTTTTGTTTTGGAGGAGAGTTGGCTGCAGAAGTCTTTAAGGTCTCTCATTCTCAGTTATGGGTCTACAATCATCAATGGCATAGTGCTGCAAAAGAAACTTCCTGGCCCATAGCAGCAGGAGGCAGCACTGACCACATATACCCACACAGTCTCTGATGGCAGCAGAAAACACAGATTTCAACATATTTTCCTACAGCAACCCTGATCATGGTCATCACCATGACCTCTGGTGGCAGCATGGACTATAGACATTGTTACCACCTCTAGCATCAGCACAGACCACATCAACACGGCTTCCCTCAGCAGTTTGGATCATGGACACCAGCATGACCCATGGCTGCAGCACAGACCATAGAAATCAACTTGGCTCCAGTCACAGGATGAACCATGAAAGTCTTTCCAGCAGGCTTAATCCATAAAACGACCAATGACTGGATATCTTGGTTGTTGCTCAGAAGCAGAATGATGATGGGCAGTCCATTTGGAGGCAGAACCTGTGTGAATCCCAAGTTTCTGCACACCATTCTGCCAGCCCCATTCAGCAGTGACAACATGCTCTCCCATTCACGATAGCTGCACTCTGACACCCCTCACAACACTTGCACTATCTATCTCTAGTTTTGCCTCTCTTTGCTTTGCTTACACCACTCCATTTGGCCTTCTTTCCCACATTCATCCATTAAAATGTCATTGCAAACTGTTGTATATTCCTTTGCCCAAACAGCTATGCATGCAAATACTGGAGTGAGTCATTGGTGTGGTTTCTGAAGTGCCATAAATACTGGAATTTCGCTGAGATCCATCTCCAGTATTCAGTTGGTGCTTAGAGTGAAGATGACCTTGCTACTGAGCAGTGTAATGCCCAAGTCCCAGACTGCTGCACAACCTCCTGCCCTCAGCCTCAGCCATTCCTCAGCTCACCAGGCAACTATCATGCTTATAGCCTGTGAGCACTGAGGACTGTGCTCTCTCCCTCAGTCCCCATGAATGGATCCCACTCAGAGACAACCTATTCTGCAGTTGTCTCTGGGTTCATTTCTCTTCTCCATGTACTCTGCCACCTTTTTCTCCAACTTCATAATACCACTTTTTAACAGTATGTCCCCTTGAGACCATCCATTTTGTCAGTTGTTCCAGAGACACTTTGCTCTGCTCTGGCATCCTCCACTGCTAGGTCTTTCCTCCAATCCCCCATTGATGTCTCAGATTCCTCTCTCCCTTTCTATGAGTGCTGATATTCCCAGACATCTTCAGTCAAGTCCCTTGCTTTTTTTCTCTAGTTCATTTTTTACTTCTACATTGGTAACTCTTTTCATAATAAATTATTCTGTTAAGATTTAAAATAAAGCATTTGTTCTTTTATTTGAAGGAAGAAGTTGAATGTATGATTTATCATCAGAATTTCATGTTGGGTTCAAACAAAAAGATTAAATTTGTTCTACTTTAAGTATAATTTGTTCTACTGACATCCATAATACCAAATGCCATAGATTTCAATACTATAAACAAATAATGAGATTTTTTTTCAGTCAGATACAT
This sequence comes from Rhabdomys pumilio, assembly GCA_030674055.1. Taxonomy (NCBI): domain Eukaryota; kingdom Metazoa; phylum Chordata; class Mammalia; order Rodentia; family Muridae; genus Rhabdomys; species Rhabdomys pumilio. The sequence continues at coordinate 74,157,320 of JANHMN010000012.1, read as the reverse complement.
TAAGAAACAATCAAGTGAACTGACTGGTTTCAAGCAAAATGCTGTTTACAGCAGCTTGGAATGGGTTGAGCCCCGGCTTCTTCTTTCTCTAATGCTCAGTTTCTATTCATCCTTTGCATCCATCCTTTCTGAAGTATCTGGACTAAGCTCTCTGAGCAACAAGACTAAAGCAAAGCATTGTCCTGGTGTGGGTTTTTCTAAACTTTTAAGTTTGAAATATGTCACTCTGATAAGGCAGCACCATTTCTGAGTGTAGCATTGTACCTCCATTTTATCTACTCCCGTTGTATCTCCAGTTTCAAGCCTGTATGTTGTGTATATTAAGCCTGAAGGCATCCATCAATTAACATGACAGTAAACAGATGAGAAGATTGAGAAAGGACATTTCAATCCCAAACAATTTGATTACTGTTTCTCAGATTATTGTCTTCATTTTACCTGACTCTTGTTTGCTGCTGCTTTTTGACTGAATGATTATGATAGTCTCCATTGCTCACAGAGGACAAGAGTACTCTTGCTCACCATCCAGTAACTTATATTTGATAGTTCTGTAATAGAAACAACAGCAGAACCTCAGGTTATTTAACTCATCTAAAACTATCAAAGTATATTTCTAAGCTTAAGAGGAAAAAGAAAGGACTGAGGATTCAAACTTGGGACACATAGCCTCGCCCGGAAATTTCTGGAAGCGAGAAACATGTCAGCACTCCCTTCAGGCTAGCCTACAGAAGCTAAAATATTAGAATATCTACTGCTTACTTCTTTGTGTTTCTCTCTGAAAATTTCACAGATGTTGAGCCAGAGACTGGACTCTCTCAGACCATATGATGATGACCTATCTTCTTAGAACATTGACTATTAAATTTTCTCCTTTCCAGTTTGGATGCCCTTTGTTTATTTCTCTTAACTAATTTTTTTCTTTTTTTGGTGGGGTTTGGGGGATAGAGTTTGTAGCTCTAGATGGATCAAAACTGAAAGTGGACAAAGTTCTTTTATTCCAGATCACAGTGTCAATGTTGACAGTGTAGAAGTTGGGCAATGCTGAGAACATCTCCTTGCATTCATTACATAGTCATTCATCCCTTTTTTCCCAAGTGTAGTGTTTTCCTAAGAATTGTGCTAGAAACAAATGAGGATTTAATCAGAATATAGTTATGGTCATGTTGATATTTCTTGTTTGTTTGTTGATTGGTTGGTTTTTCAAGATGTGATTTCTCTGTGTAATGAGCTTTGGCTGTCCTAGAACTCAGTTTGTAGACCAGGCTGGCCTCAGACTCACAGAGATCCACCTACCTCTGCCTCCTGAATGCTGGGATTAAAGGACTGCATGGCTGATTGGTCATTGCCTCTCCTCTACAGATGGTTAAACATTGTATCATCGTTGATTTTAAAGGTAGGTAAGCTAAGTTCCAGCTCTCAAGCACTGTGCAATGTGGTAGAAAATCTAGTCACAAAAACAAATAAGCATCTTGATAAAATAACTGCTGTTCTCTGTACGGCTGAGGTTTATTCTGGACTTTTAATTTTGTCAGTTGTTATTTATATTTTGATTGATAGACTTTTTGATAATACTTGTAATTGAATGTATTATTTTATAGATATTAAGCAAGCAGTCTACCATTGGATATTGACTCCAGTGCCTTATACATACTAGGCAAGTACTTTATTACTGAGCTATACTCCTAAGTCTACATTCTTAATTTTCCTTGTTTAAAAAAAATGAATCCATCCAAGAAGAAAACAAAGGCACTACATCAATGATCAGGACTTGTTAGAGCTCTCTGACCCACAGAAGTTTCTTGCTCTAATAAATTCTTGGAAATGATTCATTTTCCCAGGACTCACATTCACACTTGCTTGACTTGCTGTATAATGAGAAAAAGAAAATGGTTAAGAACTGAATATCTTCCTCCTCATCTCCAACTATCTACTCTGATTAATTTTCCTGCAATAGTGAAAACAAATGTCTGCTAAGAACTTACTGAATGCCAGACAAAATGAAGGATGAAAATGCAAAAATTACACAGATGTGGATCCTTTGCAGAGCCATAGATACTAAGCTTGACTGAGCACAGAGAATGCATGCTGAGAAATCTGAGTCTTAGTGGACTCCTTACCTCATCAGATTCTCAATGAATATTTTAGGAGTTTATTCTTAAGTATTCCATGAGGAAAAGAACATAGCACAGATATTTTAATCTCGCCTCGTCCTGCATTTAATTAACACTTGATGATCTGAATTGCTCCAGAAGGTAAGGCTAATTAAGGACTAGTTCAAGTCAGTCTCCTTGAATACTATTTTTGCTCAGTGAACAAATGAAAAAAATAGGAAGAAAAGGGAGAGCAGAAGGAGGACTTGAGAGAAAGTGGCACAGAAAGACCAGTGTAGAAAGAGGAAATAACAGTATCTCCTCGACCTATTTTGTTAGGATATTGGATTTTTTACTTTTTTTCACTAAAGGCCTTGCCCATTCTATATTGCATATGCTTTCACTGTATATTTAATAAGTTCCATGTTTATTTTATAGGTGACAGTAGCTATGAGTCACTCAGTACATTCTGCACAGACCATGCACATTGTTGACGAATCTCTAATTCTGTGAAGGTGCACATAAATAAGACTACTTAGCAGTCCTGGTGGCAAGATGACATGTAAAACTGCAAGAGGAGATGTCTGAAAATGAGTTTAAAAGTACAGTTTCCCCTTCTCAGACACTCTTATGAAAGGTCACTTGAGGAACGCTAGATTTCTAGTTAAGCCATTTAAAAGAGAAATAGTAGCCCGCTGATCACAGGTTATTAAATGATTGCAATTAAGCTACAGGTTAATAAGTTGAGATTCAAATGTCACTGAAGGTCTTTTATCATTGGTCTTCATATTATTATCATAATATTTTCTACCTCATTCCTAATGTAGGAGTTACATACCTGTCTTCGTGGTGATAGATGTAAGTAATTTGGTGAGTTCCCCCAAATAAAACCTCTAGAGGCTGCATGCTATGAACAAATAACAAGCATTATTGAATGTGCTCATTTAAGCAAACATTTTATAGTAACTACTTTATCTTATGTAACTAGTAACAGGCAAAACAAACAGGTAACTGTCATACATTATGATAAAAATATATTTTACACTCTAAGAGACTAGAACTTTTGCTGGACCTCACAGCCAGTTAATATAATCCCTTGACATCACTTAAAGAAGATTAGTATCCTTCTGTGTACTCAGCCTGTTAAGAGGACAGTGTAACAACTACTACTTGCCTTGTATTTCCAATGTAATCAGCTTTTACAACCTAAACTAAGGCATATCTGTACTCTTAATATATGTATTTTTCATTCAACTGACTTAGAGAGCATTGCATGTCTATTGTGATAATCATTTTCTAGAAACAGAAAATAGGCTAAAAGTGGCCTTATAACGTGAATATCCACCATAAATGCTGAAAATAGTATTCAGGTATTGCTTAGTGTTTGTTTCTTATGTGGGTTAGGTGGAGTCAGTGATTTAATTCCTTGTAAAAGTATGTTAAAGATTTCCCCTACTCCTTCCCCCATGCAAGACTTTCTGTATTGCTCATTAAAGTAGCAATGCCTTTTGTTAGGGGCACACACACTCAGAATCACAGGGCCACAGACACAAAGACACCACTCAGGCATGAACAGTTTCAGACTTATATAACAGACAGGCAGGGACAACAAAAGTCAGGAAGAATGAATTAGAGCATTCAAATCTGGACTGTCTCTTGTTTTAAAGGACACCAAGAGGGAGTACTTTTGTTTTTGTCCTGAGTGCAATACTCACACATTATTGATGGCTGAGTTTATTTTTAATGAATTCAAACAAGTGGAGAATATCATCTCAACATGTTCATATTTTCAACAGACATGAGCAGAAGACCTTTAAGATTCTTTAAAATTATCTTCATGTCAGTTACTAGAAACTCTTATTCTATCAGCTCCTTTACTTTAAAATGCAACTTGACAGGTATTTACTTTAAAGCCAGTCTCTTTGCCTTTAGATCCTGTATGCTGTGACTCAGGCTGCAGCCACCTGAATGTTTGAGGAGTATGAGTATCTTATGAGACCAATGTTAAGTTTCCAATAGACTAGACTCTAATGTTTTATTAGCATTCTTATGCCAAGGTGAAAGCTTCTTGCTTGCTTTTACAAGAAACACTTGGCTTCTGCTCTCACTTCCTCCTCCCTTGTTAAGTTGGTAGAGAAGGGATTGATTTGGCCTTCTACCAGGCTATACAACTTTGCCGTTGAGTCCTTTTGTAGACTATTGTAATACATACTTATTAGATTTCACTCTCTGAGTTCCTTGGAAACATTTTTCACTTGGTTCAGTACCTTAGAACTCTGTGAGGCCACATATTTAGATAGTGCATCATAGGTTTTCACTTCCTACATTCAAATAAATATGCCTGATGAAGAGGGCATAAGCCAAATTTCAAGAAATGTTAATTGTTTAAAAAAACAACAAAAAATCATCAGATCTTTCAGAGTTGGGGAGAAAGATTTTGCAAAGTTTGCACAACTGTCTGCTTATAGAAGATAAAGATTGTTGTATAGGGAAGGCCTGTTATGAAGTAAGCTGTGGTTGAGAGAACATGACAGTGTCCTGATGTGTCTCACTCTCTCCTTTGATGAGGATGTGCTTGGTGAGCTACATCAGAGATTCGGGATCTTCTGCTTGCATAATCAGGTAGGGTCAGTCCTGCTGTGAATCACTACATATTGTTAATGACAAGCTTCCATCTGAAGACTTATGATGAAACACAGCCTTGGAGTTAGTTCTCTGTGAGCTTACCATGGGACCCATCATCAAAGGATGGTTCATTTAAAAATGCTTGTGACTGTGAATGTGCAGATAACAGAATGCACCCTGTTCCAGTCTCTGGGGTATTCTTTTCTTTTAGATTATCTGTTAAGCTCCTAGGCCATCTGTATACTGCATTTGTTCAAAGAAGCTGTCTTTTGTCTCCAAAACATTTTACATTTCAAATACGAATGTACTTAAAATACAAGTTTGTTTTGAAAATTTTTGTACAGTTTAGTTAAATGCCTTCTATATTGATAATAATCTTCATAAAGATCATTCTGTAGTCATACAAATGATATTCTTGAACTGCTTATTTTTGTTTGTGTTTCTGCATGTCTGTGGCATGTATACATGGCTGCACATGTGTGAATCTATATTGTCTGCTTGCATGTGCAAATCTCTGTACATGCATGTGGAAGTACGAGGCTGGTGTCAGAAGTTTTCTTGCTCACTACCTATCTTGTTCATTGACCAACATCTTGCAGAGAACTCAGACCTTGCTAGTGCAGTTACTCTTGTTAGTCACTTTGCTTCAGTGACACTTGTCTCTGCCAAAGGAGGAATCACGGCAAAGCCACCAGGCACTCCTGACATCTAGGTGGGTGCTAAGGAGCTGAACCCTGCTCCTCTTCCTTGGCCAGTAAACCCTTTATCACTGAGCCATCTACCCAGTTCTGGGATAATCTGAATTTCTTTTTTAGTTTCATCTCTCAAAATGGAAATTTATATTACACATAACTGATTACTCCAGCAAGAATAATTATTTATATACTATTTTTCCTTCATATGAGTGACAAATTTCTTGACAGATAATTTTATTCTGGTTTTTTTTTTTTTTTTTGCTGCTTTTTAAAAACTAAACAACAACAAAAACCTAAATTGGTCATTTCTTGTTTTACATAGTTTAAAATTTTTATATGTATATTTCTCTTAATTTTTGAGGCTTTTGGGGGTGGTTGGGTCTTTTGTTTGTTGTTTTGTTTTGTTTTGTTTTGTTTTGTTTTGTTTTGTTTTTAGAGACAAGATTTCTCTGTGTAGCCCTGACTGTCCTGGAACTCACTCTGTAGACCAGGCTGACCTCGAACTCAGAAATCTGTCTGCCTCTGCCTCCCAAGCGCTGGGATTAAAGGCGTGTGCCACCACCGCCCAACTGAGACTTAATTTTTAAGGCTAAATGAATATTCCCTTTAGATCCACACCTGTATTAGTAGTGACTTTTGTAGAAATATCATCTTTCAGAAATGAGGAGGGTATCAATGACTGTAGGTTGGTGAGTTTGGGAAGGCAGGTACATGCTAGACACAGACACATGGCCTCAGTTCTTGTTGACTGCTAAGACTCTTCAATGGTTCCCTAGATTAAGACTGTTTCTAAACAGAGTATCATTGGCCATGGCTCTTTTGTTTCTCTTTCCTTTAATGTTCAAAAGAAATCTGAGAATGAAGTCTGAGCTGTTTATAAGGCATGTTCCCCAGCTCACATGTCTATAAAATAAAAATATTACTTATTCCTTATAACAATAAAACCAAATGAACTTTGTGTGCAGTGTCTAGCACAACAGGCAAAATATGCAAACATTCTCAACAGATGCTCAAAGGTCTCAGGACTCTTTTAAGCTAAGCATTGGGTACAGGATTATATTGAGCAAGAAGTTTTAGTGAATCTGTGTGATGGTGTTCAGAACACAGCTGGGTTGATCTGAGCTGTCAGATTGCTAGCTGAAAACTGGGGAAAATGGAAGTAAGAACAACAAAAACCTTTATTTGAGGATTTACTATCTCTAATATATTCCAAACTTGTTTTCCTCTGTCTGTCCTAAGCTGCTTCCTTCACTAGAGTCACACACACATGACATATTCATCTAACAGAATCCTATTGTTCAGAGCTAGCTTCTGACCAAATGCTCAAAGTAGCCTTCAGTGCTGGCTAGTTCTTTTTGCTTGTTTGTTTTATGCATTTGTGTGTCTGTTTCCTTTCACCAAATTGTAAGTTTCTAGAGAGCAGGATCTTTTTATGCGGTGTCACTGAATCTCCACAGGTCACATACTTACATATATTTAGTGCAGAACAGCATTAAACATATTTGTTGAGTATACATTTGAATGGCAGGCCATGTTTGACACTCACAATGCAAACGTCTACAAGTCAGTCATCGAGTTGTTACCATTTCCTGTTCTCGGTCTGTGGTTATGAAGTAGATGTTCAATAACATTTTTGGGGTAAATTAAAGAGCAAAAGCCTCATTTAGCATGTATTTGAGAATAGTCACAAGCAATGAGTCTGTGGCTTAGAAAATGTTTACTAACTCTAATTCTAGGGTAAGGCAAAATACAGTAACCAGAACCAGTAGTCAGGAGTTACACAATTACGTGCTGCCTTGAAACCTGTGTGACATTTCCCAGGACACTGAAATGCATATAGTCTCTCCTTCCACCCACCAAATCTACACTTCTTTCTTGAAAAAAACTTGCTCAATGTATATTGTTTCCAACAATGATGGATATTTGTTTCTCAAGAAATACAAAATGAATTCCAATATATTTTTGCATCACTCTCTATTGTTCCGTGTCCAGATGATGATCATTGAACTGTCATATATCCGGAAACCAGAAGACCATAGTTTGAAGAACAATAGAATAACAATAGTTCTGTGATTGACCCAAGAATGAACCAACAGACATTTCAAAATCAAAAGTGAAGCCAGCAAAAATTACATCTTCTACCACCTGCTCTCTGTCCCTGTCTTCCCAGGATGTGTTATACATGATGGCTGAATCACTAGTAGATCCAGGTCTATGTTAGCTCTGTGACTAAACAAGGGAGTGTGCAAATTCTACCTGAAGTAGACAGTCATGGTTAGTGGTAGGCCTAAGCTAATATTGAAACAATTTCTGTTGCTTTACATTGGTTGGATGGACTAAGAGGGTTACAAATTTCACATGTTTTATAATCATCACATACCTAATGCTTACTGTATGATGATTTGTCAACGACTTGTAATTTGTGGTTTCTCATTTCACTTAAAATAAATAAATAAGAAAATATCACAGGAAACCAGACTAGAAATCTTAGGAAAACTTATAAAACTCTATTATTTGAATTATATGAAGCAGAAGAAGATTTTTTATCCCAACTAAACTGACTGCATGATCTGAGCTATTAACACTTCGGTTGCTCTGTCATCAGAATACTCCAAACTCACTGGGAGTTGTCTCCAAAATTTTCAGTTAAAATATGAGATTCAGAAACTGGCCTACCCCTTGCCGTAGAGAGCCAATTTGGTAAACACGGATGGTCAGTATGCCATCCAAAAGCATAAAATTTATGATGGGTTAATGTTTTCGAAAAATGATATATTTCATCAAGCGTCTTTTTCAAGGGAGCTTGCTCAGCTCACATCTCCAGCGATCCTTCTCTTTTCCACTTGTCACCACCAGATGGCGAGCCAGTTGTGCAAACACTCAGTTCAAGAGCGCTTACGAAGGAAATGACAGCACACAGAAACTGTGATTCCGTTGAAAGCGTTCATAGCACTTGCTCACTGTTGAAGACTGCCTTGCTAGTTTTGTCCTGCCTTCTTTTAGAGTAAACACTAATGGCTACCTATCCAAATCAGAGACAATTTGGACAATCAGGTCTCAGAAAGTTTTTTTTAAGTCAGAAACATTGGATTTTTAAAACAACATTAAAGAGTGACTATTAATAAATCCAACACCTGCTCCCTATAATTCTCACACATTTTCTTGACCTCCCAGAATCTGCAGATAGTCAATCCTTTCTGACTTCCTTCAATTAATCTGTAATAACCATATAGCTTTAAATTGCTACTTACTAACTTCTGGCTATCATCTGATTAGCTCACCTCAAGATATTAAAATATTCAACAAAGCCCTATGAACCAATAAAATTCAAAACCATCACATTGATTAAACCAAGAAAAGTCTAAGAAGCTGTCAAATCCTAGAGAAATCCATAGAAACATGATGTCTAAATGGAGTGTGATATCCCAAATAGAATACTAAAGCAGAAAAGGATAATACATATATATGGTGGAACAAACTGCAATATGCTTATACTAGTATAATTCATAATTCATATTGGCTTGCTAATGATATGAAAAGTACCATAATTATATGTACAACAATTACAAAAAACCAAAAAACAAAACAAAAAAAAAAAACCAAAAACGTGTCTAAAACAAAAGAACAAAGAAACATCAATAGAAACTAAAACAAAACAAAGCAAAGGAGAAAGAGAAAGAAAAAAACAAACAAACAAAAATAAAAATTCAATTCATAAAACTAAACAATTCCTGGAAATCCCATGAAAATAAAATTTGAAAAGTCAGTAATTTGAGAACCTGAATTTTTTTCTACAAAATAAATTCGTATGCTTCAAAGACTCTTTGCAAACATATCATTCCATAACACCCAAAGAAAATAACATATGTATACCACACAGTGCCTTATTTGGTGTTAAAAGACTTAGAGTTAGCCTCTGTCTTTACTAGTAATAGTGTCTGGAAATACTACACTTGCCAAAGGTATAAGAAGGACAAAGCTATAAACTATATTTGTGCAGAGAACCTTGGTGACAACTACAGGAGATGTTATACAAGAGAAGCCAGAAAAATCTCTTTTCCTCTTTCTCTCCCCCTCCTTCCTTCCCTCTCTCCCTCCCTCTCTCCCTCTCTCTCTCTTTCTCCCTTTCTCTCTGTCTTTTTCTCTCTCTTTCTCTCTCTCTCCCTCCCATCCTTCCTCTCTTCTTTCCTCCCTTACATCCCACTCTCTTTCCCTACATATTTGATAACTCTTAGACACTAAATCTTAAACAATACCTCATTGTCAGTAGACTAGGCCAGATTAAAATGAAAGATTTAAGAATCAAAAGCAGATACAAACATGCATGAAAAAAGTAAATTTTCCAAGATCAGTATCCTGGTACTCATTTCCTTCTTATGTTGGCTCAATACTTCTTACATTCTTACACTGTACTTATGATGGATCCCGAGCATATGGTTTGCTCCAAATGCTTCTTCCTTCTGTCTTTCTTGTATTCATTTCAGGGGTTCCACAGCCTGTCTACAGAAGTTCCAGAGAACATGGGCACTGTGCCTACAACCTCTGCATAGAGCTAGAGCCCTTTGACAAATTATTTTTTTTTCCCTTTCTGAAGGGTGTTTCTATCCAAAGGCCTGTCTGCAGATATGTCCCACTTTGGGTTAGAAACTTTAAGACCAAACTGAATTTTACTGTTGGTTGTTGCAGACACTATTTCATTAACTGTAGGCTTTTTTCTTACTGTTGACAACAGTACATAAAAGTGAAAATCTTGGGAGCTTTTAAAAAGAAGGGACCTTATAAGTGATACAGACTAACAGTGAGGTATAAAGGCTAGTGAGTAGAAATAAACAGGATAAACAGGCCACCCTTTTCTCTGCAGTTGTCCGATGTATATAGTCACCACCATTTTATGTTCAGCATCTTCAAAGATCTGATAGAGCCTCTCACTGTTTGTATAACTGTTGCTCTCATTTCTTCTAGAAATAGAACTTGAAACAGCCTAACCCCAAATTAGGATGATTTATTGGAAGTTTTGTACAGGACATAATGCATACTCCCTACAAATGTTTAAGACACATTAATGAATGCTGTGTTTATAACTCATTTCCATGAAAAGATTTATTCTTAAAAAAAACCACATTCTTAATTAGAAATATAAAGACTACTTGAAATTTAATTGCTTTCTTAATATCAAATTACAAGACTTCATCTCCAAGACAATGAGGAATAGATATGACAACCTATTTCTTTGAAAGAGTTTTTCAGTTTTTTGTTTGTTTATTTGTTTCTAAAGTTTCGGAGTTGAGAGTAGTTTAATGTCAGATACCTTGGCATCACAGCTAAAAGGAAGGGAGAGACATTGGATGTTCTCTCAAGTTATTATTTTTTTTAGTCTTAACTCTTCAAGAAATAAGCTTAATCTATGACCCAGAACTCCGAGGATGTGCGGAAAGTGCCTTTTACGAAGACAAATTCCTGGTGGGCTGGTAAGAAGCCATGGGAGTTTTAATTCAATCACTGCAGTGTGATAACTAAGCATTCACACAAAATAGCAAGGACAATTGAAACTTATGTATGAGGAAATGTAGCAGTAATAAAGCAAAGAGCCAGAGCATTGCCAAAGGAAGTTGAGGAGAAGTTGGTTACTGGAGACTGAGGGGGTCAGAGGCAGAGTAGGGTGAAGGAAAGGCTGTTGATGGTGCTAATGTGTTTAGGAAAGAGCCGTGGGTTCACTCCCCCGTATGACTGCACAGTCGTAGGCAGTAATAATGTGTTCTATCTATATCAGAAAGAAAACATGAGTTTTTAATTGAGCATTTTAATTACAAATGAAAAATGTTAGGAGATGGATATTTTTTTGCCTGATTTAAATTTATATATTGGTGTATATATTGAAACATAATATGATAGCTCCCTGAAATACATTTATGTACTCATGTAGCAATTATAACAAATTTCATTTTCATGAAAAAGTAAAAGGAAATATTTTAAATTCATAGACATAAAATTATTATTAGGCAGTGTTTATATATTTAAGTAGTAAGTCTCAAATTTAGCTTTTTTTGAAAATTAAAAATGTGTTTATCATGCAACAAAGAGTATTACAGACAGACAACAGACAATTCCTCCCTCTTTTCAGATGCAATGGATGCATGTTTATGTTCCAAGCAAATGTCATCTGTAGGATTACAGTTGTACACAAATTTGCTTTTCTATCTTCTGTCTGATAAGGAATTTCCAGAAACTTCTTTGTTAATTGTCCACTGTCCTCACTGTTGGTTCGAATATTCTTATGTTCTTACTGTACTTGTCCTCTCTTCACTTCATGCTGATGCTCTCCTATCCAGAGAATTTCAGTCGAAAATTATAGATAGAAATTTTCAAATATTACTATGAATATGGTAACATGTGTAAAGCTTATATTTCCTCTCAGTTTAGACATCCTTGCCATAAAAGGTTTGCCACTTAAGAGAAGCATTCTTCATGACCACCTTAAGTGAGTATGACACTCATTCATATAGGCCTACATAGGGCATTCAAAATTATTATTTCATTTATTCCTCAAGAGATATTTCTCTATGTATATAAGAACAAATTAAAGCCCAGAGAAGTCAAGAGACTTTTCCTGAGACAAACAAGTGTCAAATGTCAGAGCTAAACATGCAAAGTTTTCTTTACAGGTCATGTATGACACACTAGAGCATTCAGGATAAACATAAGACATAGTTTCTGCCTTAGAGGAACCTAAATTTTTGTTGGGAAGATTATTGACATCCCCAAAACAAATTATGTGTGTAGAAGATGACCCATAGTGTTCGACCATCAAAAACCCTGCTTCCTTGAGTTCACTGAACACGGATGCAACGCCTGAAAGATTGAAAAAGAAATGTTGTAATTGATCAAGGTAGCTGTCACAGACATGTGTTGTCAGGAGATATAAGAAAATTTGAGATAGAAATTGTCTTTCATCTCAGACTTGTCTCAGTACAAACACATCACATTCACATTACCATGTGTCTCCTCGACATCCTGCAACAGACCAACTGCAAAGTGGAAGCAGGCAGAGTAGCCCCCAAGGAATGCATCCAGTTTACCTTGATACCAGCCTCTAGACTGACCTATCATATGATGCATCTAAGGCACACAGGACAACCATGCTATTCCCAGTGGTCTCAAGCTCTGTCCTATGTAAAGACACTAGTAGGCCATTAATATTCAGCAAGCTTTTAACTAGAACACTAAACTTGGAGCAGAGTTTGCAATCTGTTAATGTTTTCTTAAAATTTTGTTAAGTAAGAATGAAAGCCACTATTAGTAGGAGCAATATAAATTAGGCAAGATAATTAGCACTGCAATTTTCTACCTGTGTAAAGGTTATCTTTCACCTCTTATTTTTCATTAACATAATTGGATGCATTGGAAAAACACAGTCAAGGGGAAAATTTGAGGGAACTGCATTGTACTCTTGCTTAGTCAAACATACACATATATTCCTGACAAGACACCATACCATCAGCTAGAAAGTACTGGGAGTTAAAGTTATTTGGTGGAAGAGAGAGATAGATCAAAGGTGAACTGTTGTACTTTGTCTTTTGTGGACAAATTAGTGTAGATAAATTACATTCATAACACTTGACACATAATGGGTACTGGAAACCATGCCAGTTATAATGGGAGTAGAAATTGTAGTTATGAGAGAAGGTAAATACATATTACCACATACACAGCTTCTCTCCTGAGCCTTTTGCTTTTTCTGTATCCTTTCCTCATCTATTCTGATCTCTCTTTTCTTATCCACCTCTACCTTATCAATTCCCTTTTCTTCTGGTAACTCTGTCATGGGGCAATTACAGGTCTGTTAAAGTCTAAATATATCTCATTTTATTCTTTTTGGTAAGTTTCTTATTGGTCATCTAATTTTAGTTAAAGAGTGAAATTTAGTGTACTTAAAATAATACCCTTAAATTTTATTATCAGAAAGCATGTGCTTCCCTGAACTCTGCAGCCTATCTGCCAAGTGCCCACTGACCTGAGTCAGCAGTTACATAGCAAAGACTCTCTCCTTGTGATGGCCTAATTATCTCCTTTAATAGACACCTAGACTAATTCCACATCTTGGCTTTTTGTTTGTTTGTTTGCTTGATTGATTGATTATTTTGTTTGGTTTGATTTTTTTTGTATGCTGACTTCATTTCCTTCAGGTATGTATCCCCTAATGGTATAATTGCATCCTAAGTAGTTCTACTTTTTCTGTTTTCATAGTCACTGCATTATTTCCATTTCCATCAAGAATGTAAGAGGTTATTTACCCCTATATTCACATCTGCCTGTCATTTTTTTTATAATAGCTACACTAACTTGGCTGAAAAGAATCTCAATGTAGTTTTATTTGCATTTCCCTTGTGTAAAAGCAGATTTATTTCTGGTTCATATTCCGTGTAGTTCAGACTCCAAGTGAATAAGAATATAAAAGCCCCAATTCATTATTTTCATTCTTAAATTGATTTTGTTAAGTTTATAGTTGCCATATATATTTATAGTTGCCATATATATTTACTTTTAAGTAAATATAGCACATAAACTACAAGATCATACCTTAACAGATCTCTTGCGTTTACATGCACTTCAACTTCAGGGCATTGCCATGCTAGGGCCTTTGACCACCTGTAATCTCTCCTTTGCCACTTTCTTCCTGCTCTCAGCAGAACCATTCTATGGAGTGTCCATCATTTACCCATAGGCCTTTGTACCTAGCTACCTGATGTCTTGCTTCACCTGTCTTTTTACTCTTTATAGAGCAAAAACATAGTTTGTGTATTTTTCTATGATTAGATGTTATTTCTCAACATAATACTCTTTTGGTATAGTCATGTAATCTTGTGTGTCTCTACTTCAATGATTTTAGTTATATAGGATAACTATCATATTAAAATACCAATATTAAGGAAAATACATTCTATGGCTGATATAAATTTAATTTTGTGTTTCTGGAATTTACTGTTATGATTCTATGGACATTCTTGTATATTTCTGGCACAATTCAATTGTTGTCTAAAACTTAGAGTTACATAATGATCATTCATAACTTGTAATTACATCATGAATGGAATTCAACTAACTTTGTAAGCAAGCAAAGTCAGTTTTCATGTTTCTCACAACATAAGTAGGCTATATACATATAGGAAGAGCTGAACAGTACATCACAATAATGTGTCTCTAACCTGAAATTTAACGTTGGGTGACATTCACATCTTAATATATTTTTTTCTACTCTCTACATCATAAGATATGTTTAATAACTATACATGAGAAAACATTTCTTAGGTTACTCAAAAAACGTTGCATGATGATAACATAAACTATTTTCAGATGACACCTATACTGTCGACTTATTGGATTTGCTGTGACTATTCTGTATCTATTTCTTCACCAAGTTGCTTCCTTAGCAGATGTGCTAACAATGACGGCACTTTGTGTGAACTACTTGCTTTCAGCAATGAAAAAACAGAGTATATGCGGTGACATTTTTTTCCTGACTACCTGAGAATACAAATACAATGGAAGTGTTATTTTTTAAAAAGTCAAAACTAGGAATTTTACAAATATGCAAATATTAACTTATTCTCTTGTGATGTGTAACAGTCTTCTCCAAGATAGAAACATTCAATCCTGAGACGAAACTCCTTAAGACAGGAGTCAAACTATTTGAAATAGCTTAGGAAGTCCCTGAAATGGACCACATTCATAAGATCTCTCACTCTTTTTAACAGTATACAAACAGTAAAGTCTGCTGAGAGCTGCTCTTGGACAAGCCTAGTACTCTGGAAGAAGCAAAGACTAGTTAAACTGTCTGGAAGAGGCTCAGATTAATTCAGCCACATGGAAAGGATACTTTAACCTAGTGAGCTGCCTGCAGGCTATGCAATTTCCTCCAGTTTTCCAGCTGTTGTGAGTCATTACCCACACTGGGTGGGCCTTAGTGATGCAGCTGTCTTTGAGTAATTTCTGCCCTTGTAAGTAACTTCTCACCCATATTCCTGTATGTAGCCTCAATAAAACTCATTACATCACTAAGATGAACTTGGGTATTATCTATACTTTTGTCTGCCTGGCCCCCTATCTGGGGTGAGTAGATGCTTTTTCACATCCTCCAAGGAACAGTATCACACAGTCTACTGCTTATGCCATATTTTGTACCAAGATTTCCCACTTTTCATGGACTTCAGTCATCTCTCTTTCCTGGCAATAATTCTTGAGTCTGTTAAACACAGTTTAACAAACAAAAAAGCAACTCTTTAAAGTTTCTCAGACATTTCTTGATCTCATTTGATGAAATAATGTTCTGAAAAGTTTTTATGTGGGATTATTCTGAACCATATCAGAGTTACTTAGATTGTCTTCCTTTAGCTGTGAATCTAGTTTCCTGGTGAATATGGTGTTCCTCAGGCTCTCTCCATTTGAATCATCCCAGGGTTAATCTACCTGACCTGTTGAGTAAGCCTTCCTGAGGCTGGGAGCCAGAAATCTGTAGATTCAATATGTTCCTCTGATTGTTCTCACAGCCTTCAAATTCTGGGAACTTACACTCTGCTAAGAGTAATAACTCCCGTGGGTAGCACAGGGCAACACATCCTTGAGGAATTCAAGAACAAGTACATTCTGTAAATTTGGAAGACTTAAAACATGAAGACGTTACCATAGATTTCAGCATGAAATTTGAAACAAATGTATGATAATCTTTATCAGCAAGCATCACTGTTAGACAAATTATTTTCTCTTCCCCCATCCCCAGCCTCTTTCCCTCTTCATTTCAACTTCCTTATTTTTCAAAGCCTTCTTTGTTGGTATCTGACCTCACGTTTTATTTAACTGGAAAATTAAGCATTCCAAGAAGGGAGACTCAACTTCTCCTTTCTCTCTAGTCTATGTTAGCAGTTTAGCCTCCTTCTTCTGATTCTCTTCAGAAGGCATGCAGACTCTCTTTCTACTTGACCTAAGCTCTGCTCAGTGCTTCTCATCACCACCATTGCTGATGTAAAGCTCCATCATCCTTTTCCTCCCCTATGGCTATTTTCTGCCCACAAAGACATCTTTGTGTCTTTCTTATACTTCTCACTTCCAAAAATGGAAACAAACAAAATAAAAACCTGTCTGCTATCTTTACTGTGCGCTATACATTTTTCTTTGTTGCCTAGTATCTAAAAGAGGTTCTACAATCTTTGACTGGCCACATTCTCCCTTCCTATCCACTCGAAACCAACCTGAATCAGTTTTCTGTCCTTTCTAACACACTTAAGTTCTGACCTAACTCCTAACTCATCTTGCAAACAAGCAACTACATTGAAGGCCCAAGGTCAACTGGATTCCTTACAGCGGCTGTTTTATTTGTACTTTACTGGCACTGTTGGCTGTCCCTTACCTTGGATGTCTGTCACCTCCTTGTTTTCCACAATGTGCCTCCCAGTTTTGCTTTTCTAGCCCTTCTCTTGTGATGCCTATACCATCTTCTCAAATTTCACCTACAAGTATCAGTGCTCTCTAGATTTCAAACTTTTACTCCTTTTCCCGAATTCAGTACAATTTTTGAGTACTTATTGTGTGCCCTTGTGAAGAATCTGGATTCAACTGTGGATGTTGGCACCTGTCTATAATCCTAAAACTTGAGAAGATTACAAGTTTGAGTCAAGCCTGGGCCACCTACCACCACCCTAAGATTTAAAACTGAAGCAAAAGTTTGCATTTTTGCTCTGAGGGATATGAGAATCCACTAAGAACCATTAAAAGAGAGTAAAATGGTCAACATTCACTTTTAAAGGCTCACTCTTGAGTGTTTCATGGATGGAAAACTACAGGAAGTAGGCTGTAGAAACATTTACCTGCAGGCTTCTGAGAAGGTCCACATGGGAGGGGACAGATGTCTTGGAACCATCTGTAAAGGGATCCAATGCCCTCTTTTGGCATGTCTGAAGACAGCAACAGTGTACTTAGATAAAATAAATAAATAAATTTTATGGGATGTAAAACAATGCCAGAAAGTTTTACCAAAGGTAAAACAGGTTGAGACCTGGAGACTGAGTGGGCACACACCTGAGGATTAGGTGATTCCCAGCTCCCTGCCAGATTCCTGAACATGTAAAGTGCTTTTCACATAAAAGAAACATATCCCATAGTCATGTGGGCCTGAACAGAGTTCTCCATGTTCATGAGGTACCTAGAGGCCCTAAGAGCTTAGTCAATAAGCTTTCTTTCCCAAACATTCCTCCCTGCAAATGGTATTTAATCTCAGACCTAACCTGAGAAATGGGTATGGTACATTATACATCCATTTTCCTCCGTGGACAATCAGTAAACTGTTTGGAACCATGGACAGTCTTGTTCATCAAGGTCCGCTGTGGGGAGCCATGAAGAAAACACTTGCCTACAGAGTCACAGATTAATTCTCCCGTAGAAAGCCTCTTAGTGCTCCTAGTAACAAGCCTGCCTTTTCCAAGCTAAGAACAATCCTCCTCTCCTGCCTCCCCCAACCTCCACCCTAGGGATAGATCCCTAGACCTGGGGGCGTAGGGGGGAAAGGAGTGGGGGGGGGGCAACTCCAGTCTCAGCTCTTCTGAAACTCCTAGCACCCCCTGGATGTCCAAGGGTCTGAGAACCCTATGGCCTCGGCCTTAGCCTTGGCCTCAGCACAGGCCCAGAGAACCGAACCAGCTCCAGCTTTCCCACATATCAAACTGCACTTTCCCACCGAGCAGTGTCTGCATGCTTCCCATGCTTCCCTACAGCCTGGCACTGCCCTTGTGGCTGTGTGAGGTAAGCACAATCAAATTCCCCCGCATTCTACCTTCCCAAAAGGCCATGCCCAGAGGCAGAGTGGATGTGGACTGACAATTTAAAAAAAAAAATCATGGAAATGGAGTGTTGAGTGGGCACTGGTTAAGTGGATGTGAAAAGGAATAATCTCAACAACTTTCTTAGAGACAGGCCCAAGTAATCTTGGGAGCACTACATCTCCCTGACCTGTACATTCTGGTACAGAGGTGATAGGAGAACTAGACATCCTTTTAGGACAAACCTATTAATCTACTGATAAAATGAAAAGATGGCAGCTGCAGCCAGCAGTAAGGAGAAACAACTCTTGTTTCCTTCATGGACACTAAAGGACTTCTTGGTATGGCCAGAAGAGTGTGTTTCTGAAACTTGTACCTGGAGGTTGGTTAAGTAATGTTACCTGTGGCTATGGAAAGAGGGTTGAAAGCCGCTGAAGCTTCCATTTGCCTTGCAAGATCATATCATTCTCAGGATTATGTTTCTCTCTTTTTTTTACCCCTCTTTCTCCCACTCAACAAACCCATTTCAATTCTTCTTGTAAAAATATTTTTAAGTCAATATACAAAATAATGTTTCATTATGACAATTATGTTTCTGAAGGACACTGTACTTTCCTCATATCAACTCTCCACACTACCCTTTTCTGCCCTCTTTCTCCCTCACATATACAGTTATCATCCTCAAATAGCTCCAATCAGCTGTCATATCATATATATGTTCACACATTTAATTTATATTCTGCATATGACAGAAAACATATGCTATTTTATCATATTTCCACCTGTTACCATCCTAGTTCTCCTTTCCTTCCCTTTAGACTTCCTTTTGCTTCATATGGCACTCTTTCTACTTTCATTCATTTTTTCATAGATTTTACAGATATTTATTGAATATCTTGGTCAGGTACTGTGTTGGGAATACAGTGTGACTCTCTATCACCTCTACTTCCACTGAGCATGCATTGTGTGCCAACAGGGCCACAAATTATAAGGGTCAGCATGTTAGGGCCTCAGAGCTGCTAGAATGAAGGCCCATTTCCAAGGGATGAGCAGAAACAACGTCTCTGAGGAAGTGACATCTTCTTTCATTTTATTCCATATTTTATACTTAGCCATAGGACTGTCTCATGGCTTAGACTATCCACTCTAACGTTATGTGCTTTGTGCAATTGTACTAAAAAGTAGTTCTCTTCTCAAGCTTTTACTACTTTGTGAAGCTAGGAAGAAGATTTAAGAGCAAAGCCAAAGGTGTCAGAGCACACACTGACACACACATACACACACACACACACACACACACACGCACACACACACACACACAGAGAGAGAGAGAGAGAGAGAGAGAGACAGAGAGAGAGGGGGGGAGATGGAGGGAGAAGGAAGGAAATTTCTACAAATATATTAAATGAGATGATATTTAAAAATAATTTTCATTTCACAAGATACAGTAAATACTCAATAAATCGTAGGTAATGTATGACTAAGGGTGATGATTTGTGAAGAATTAGTACTTGTAACTCACCCCATTATGCTTGTAAATGGGAACATTTCTTAGCATATAGTAGAGAGAAGGACAATATTTATTTAACAAGTGCTTTTAATTGAATCCATACAAGTCTTCAATTTGCATCCAGTTTTTAGTGTCATATCTAAAAATGTTTACTATGTGACTCAAATACCTGTATATTCATGCAGACTTTCCTAGTTTTAAAAAATATTTTGCAGTCTGACTCAAATAACCATGTATTCATATATGTATACTTGTGTGCATGCATGTGTAATGAGTGAAAGTAATATAACAGACGTGTCAAGTGTGTACAAAAACAGGTAGAATGTATTATCTTTTTGTTCTTCCATTCTGGTTTTTGAGAAATTAGCACTTTTGTTTTGAATTTGTCAAGAACATTTTGGTTAGAATCAGAAAATGAATGTGTTGCAGATGAATGGAGTAAGTGAATTATCACTAAGGGATCAACATCCTGAACTGTGTGACTCTCTTCAGTGCTGGTTACCCCTGTATTCCATGGCACTGGTAAGAAGGCATACAGTAAGTTCCTTAAAGTAAGTCTACGTGTTTAAGTAGTCAAAGTTCATCAATTAATATTTAATTAATTCCTTAATCTTCTTGTTTACACAGACCATACCTGAGTTTTTTATCAAATACCCAGGTGATCTTCTTCCCTAAGCCCTCACATTTAAACAATTTAACAAAGATGTTTTATGGGATCTTTATTCCTGAAGCCAGTGCTATCAGATATTTTCTCAAAATGAAAGTGAGAATATCAACAGAAATAATTTCTTCATTTTAAATTATTTCAACTAAATTTCATGTCAATCTAGATAATTTCAATTTCAGTTCTAGTTGAGAACATCAGGCAGATTGAGAATCCATTTGTTTCTTTTGCCACAAGACAGTTGGATATGCAGCTTAGCCTTTGTGATTGTTCTTCTGTTCCTACTGAATAAGTTAGGCATCAATCCAGGCAAATCTGGACTTAACATGTGGCAACTTCCTTCAAGTTGATCTTCAAGGTAAAATGTCATCTAGTAACACTCATTATTCAAAACCAGGGATCACTTTCAGGGCTTTGCCTTCCCCAAACACCTCTTTTACCCTCCTTCCAGGAAAGAAACTACTTTTTAGAATTAACAGCTGTTAAAAGCTGCTATGTACAAAATATGTGGCAAGGTGACAACAGCATAGAGAAATAAATGGTATCTCTGGGGACAAGATGCTCGACACATGCAGAGGAGCAGGGAGTAGAGAATACAGAGGGGCCCAGTAGGGATGAATGGGCATTGACAATGGCATAAGGAATGTTTCTAACTTCAGAAGCTTCAGGCAGGGCACAGACTTTCAAAGTTTCTGCAGATTCCCAGGCAAATAAAATCAGAACACCCAGGTCGAAAAAAGAATCTAAAATCTGACACTTTCTGTTTAACCCAAATAAAAGGTTTTCACACCAATGTGTGGCTTCTATAGAGTTAAATATAGAAATAGAGAATGGAAAATGTGTTCTCAAAGTTAATCAGCAGAGTGAGAGTTAGCTAGACCTACATTTGATTGTTTGATTGACTGAATGATTGATCAGAAAAAATGCTGTTGACTTAGCCATTTGGAAATGTTATCAAAAATTGGCACCTAAAGAAAGTGCTTTGTTTAATCCTGAGGCCATGTGGTCAGCAAAGTGTCTTACTTGCTCCTGTTTTCATTGCTCACTGGTATTCATTGATCTGTAGAGTAAAACCATGAATTTGAATTTTGTTGACTCTTCTGTGTCACTTTTACTTAGACAATGTTAAAACTGAGGATGAAAGTAACAGGGATGGTTTAATGTTTAGAATATATAGAAAGTTCTGATGAAGAATAATAGAAAAAGTTGGGACAGTAAAACAGGCACAGCAAACAGTAGGAAAAATTGCCAAGAGTCTATCTGTATCAACAACAGGCAAATGCATATTAAAATAAGTGTGAGATGTCCAGGCCAGTTGGACAATCAAGTGGGACCCTTAGACCCTGTGGAGAGGACTGAGAAGCGAGAGAAAATAAAATGGCACAGCAACTCAAGAAGTCTGATCAAGCTGGCAAATTTTTTATTGCTCACACAGGTTATATGCTCTAAAAACAAGATATGGGGAGGGGTAGGAAAGGAAAGAGGGCTTTGTAGGTGGAAGAAGCTAGCTGCAGCTATGGGGTCTAAGTTATTCTCACAAAGACAGGGGTTCTACAAACATCTATCTAACAGGATGTTGGCTAAATCTAGAAATCAGGAAGAAGGGTTACTAAGATGGATTGCTATGAGGCCTTGTTTGAAGTTCTGAGAACTGACAAATGAATCATGGAAGGTAAGTAGAAAGAAGAATAGTATATAGAAGAGCCAATGAGGAGTGTTTGCCAAGAGTAAGACCTTGCCATGGCTTCCCACATGAGATACGCTTTTCCTTTTAAATCTCTCACTGGGAAGGCAAAATGAATGCAAACGGAGATCAAGTGCTACATTGCAGACCCAAAAGAACAAAAAATATGCAAATTGGATAAGAACATTTCTGGGAAGACTTAGCAATTTTTATTAAAAATAATTCTATGAACTAGGAAAATACTCCCAAATGTGCTCGATGCAGTATTTATTTTAGCATCACTAAGAGAATTGGAAATTGCTAAGCAAACACCTGATAAATATACTTTGGAACGATCAAGTGAAATAGATGCACCAGTTAGAATAGTGAAGAAGTAGCTAACTGCACCAGTTAAAATAAGTAGCAGTCTATATTTGGAGACTGGAAAATATTTTCAGGGAATATTAGCTCAAATAAAAAGGTTTTCCAATACAAAGTAACTCTGAAACTATATATATATACATATACACATAAAACAAAAATGAACTCAGCAGTTATATTAATATATTGTGTACATATTCAATATGTATGTAATGATGATAATAATTTTAGGAGGCTATTGATTTGAGAGTGGAGGGCATGGGAGAGGTTGGAGAGAAGAAAAGGAGGAAGAATCTGATAAAATTCTATTTTAATTAAAAATAATTTCTTAAGATGACAAAAATGCTACTAAATTTTTCATTTAGTTTTATTTAAATATATAAAACTATATTTTAAAATATTTACCTATATGTCTTTAATGCATAGAAACTAGCCTACAAAGACACAAAACAGAGTGTCAACAGCACCATTAACAAAGTGAGACTCATGAAAGCAGCAGGGAAAAGTGAGCTCTGTCTGAGCTATTCAATGTTTTCAATTGTTGGAGTAAACAAATACCTTTCTAAAGATGACAATTTAAGTCATAAGACAATCAGATGAGGTAGGTCATTTCACTCTCCCCTATGAACTCTTTGAACCTGGAGCCAAGGTAAGGGCCTAAGACAGAGGAGCACAGAAAGGTGGCCTTCATCTTTCCAGGCTATTCCGATGCCAAGCTGTGTAACTAATCAGGTATAACCAATCTCACACAAAGTCACTTAAGCAGCTTGATAAGCAGGTATTCAGCTTATATGATCTATTCAATAAGGGAGTGAGATATTTCTTAGAGAGGAACTGCAGTTTAGCGATTTGATTCACCTAGAATATTTAAATTAATAGAAGCAAAAAGATGGGTAACAATGAGTAGAGGAAAATAAAATGTGTTGAAAGCATAAGAATCATGCAAGAAGGGTGGGTAGGATGGTGAATTTCTAGGTGGCAGGTTGGTTGTGACCCTTACTGTCCCTGAGGTATCAGTCCATGATGGCAAAAGGAGCAGAAACTACAGACTGGGGTTCAGAAGCCCTGTGAGTACATGCAATAAATGAGGACACCAGGACCAACTTCTAGGAGGCAGATCAACTTTTACTTGGGGTAATTCGAGCTCTATGTTGTTTTGTGGATTGGGGGGTATGGGAGAAAGGAAGTTGAATCTGTAATGTAATGAAGGCTACTTGACATTCTGCAGGTAGAAGTGTATGTGTGTGTGTGTGTGTGTGTGTGTGTGTGTGTGTGTGTGTGTGTGCAGGGGTGGGTGGACTCCCCAGACAAGGTCAGAGAAAGGGAAGTGTGGGGCAGTGAACTATGAGAGGCAGCCTGGTCCTTCATTAAGCTAAAGGCTTTCAAGCCCTGGAGACTCTGAAGGGATGGTAGGAGCTTTGCCTTCTGGGGCACCAGGCCCCTGTCACTCACTAACCACAGCCACCATAGATGTGTGTAGATTTGTGGCCATCAGTCATGTAAGGATAATGCCCCAAGACATGTAGAAGAGGCATTCCAAACATCTCAGACCAAGACAATAGGAAAAGAGACTTGGTCAAATAGGCTCAAGACAGAGATCTGATCTCTATGCTAATGAGGTACCTAGAGGTCTGAAGGGCATAATTTTCCTTCCCAGACATTTCTCCCTGCAAAAGATATTTAATATCAGACACACCCTGAAAAGGGGGTATGGTTTTATGCATCCACTTTCCAGCATGGCAATTAACAATTCAAAACCATGAACTGTCCCTTTTCATAAGGATCCACCATGGGAAGTAATAGAGGCCTTTGCCTACAGAGCCACAGCCTAATTCAAGAAGGCCTCTCTGCACTCTCAGCCAAAGCTGCCTCTCAAGCCAAGAACTATCACCATGAAACTAACCTGAGTCCCTCTTTCTGCCCGGTATAGACCCAGTATGCTAGCCCAGATTCCATTCTCAGCTCTTTTGTGACTCCCAGCAGTGCCTGGGCATCGTCAGCCTCTGTCAGGCCCTGAAACCCCAGCCAGCTCCAGCTTTCTCACATCTCAGACTGCACTTCCATGCCTCTGACCAGTATCCCTGGGATTCCCTACAGCCCAGCACATGCCCAGCAGCTGCATGGGGTTAATGCAGTCAAATTCCTCACACCCCACCTCCCCAAGCAGCCGTGCCCAGTGACAGGGCAGATAAGGGACCTACTACCCTACAAGGAAGTCCTGCCAATGAAGGGAGTCTTCCATGTTGAGTTGAGCTATCCGACAATGGTAGACTTCAACCTTAATTAGCAGGGCAACAGTTGGTAGCTTGTGTGATAGTGTTATTCCGAGTCTAGTTCTGTGCTGGACCACTGATTTAATAGAGAACCTGAGCCTGAATTTCTGGTCAGTGAGAATGTAACTCTAGTCAAGGGACAACTTGGCAAGCAGAAACAAAGCTGGAAGAAAGACCTAGTCCATCAAGGAAATAAGACTCAGATGACATTTAGGAGAGAACATTGATAGAGTTATGATAGAGTTCTGCACAAATACTAGCTGTGACACTGTTGCCAGTATCTCTGGGTCACTGGTGAATTTTTTATCTCTCTGCCAGGTGTGGTTCTTACCAGCATGTCTGATCTTATCTGCCTATGGGTTAAATATAACCTAAAATGCATAGTACATGTGATCAGCCAGGCTTTCCTTACACATATTCAAAATAACAGATTTCACAGATTGAACATTTAATGGGACATGTGGTACCCAAATAATACAAATAAAAGTAAGTTTGAATTTGGGTTGAATTTCCAAGGTAATATGATGAAGCTAAGTAAGATATGTTTAATTTTTTGAAAACACACTGGTGATTTAAAGTAAATCTTTCAAAAATTGTATTGCTTTTTGCTTCCCTTAAACATTATAAGATAAACATATTCAAAAACCCAAGCATAACTATTTTTAAATGAAATAAAATTAAACACATTTCTCTTGTTTCCTCAAATTTGAAATTCACAGTTTATGCCAAAATGGTTTTCACTTGGCTGTTGACTTAGTAAATATTTCAAGCATAAATGAAAAATAAGAGCCCAGAGACTTTTGCCATCCACTGCTCACGGTCATCCTTACATGCTTTACGTCTTATAACATCTAGAACTTAGCACATTGACACGTGCATTTATGTAAGTGACTACGTAATATGCTTTGTCGAATAAAATTTTACAGACTCTTCTTGAATTGATTGTAATAAAACATAAAATGGGTGTTACGTAAACAGCAAGTAAAGCAGGAAAAGGAAGTGACCCTTAAATTCAAGTACTATATGCAAAATGAGTATTTGTAACACTGGGTTCTATTCATAGATTTATTTTGGAAGAAAATGTTAATCTTTTACGTGTCTAGCCATGTTCACATGAGACAATGGGATAAAGTATAAACAAAAATTTATCTTGCACCCTCTAGCATAAGATTACTCATTTAGAGACTACAACTCTCAGTGCTTACAAACAGCATCTCATAGAATTGCATGTGTTTTCATTGTTTCAGTTTGCATTGTTACTCCTAATGGAGAGGACCATTATGCAGCCTTTAGTCAGTCTGGTCCTCTGAGATGCAAAGCAGATATACCAAGACACATAGAAGTGTAAGAGATGATTTGCAAAGACATTTCCCTACAAGAGGCAGAAGAAAAGTAGTCAGGTAGAGTCAAGCATGGATGACATGTGGAAAGAAAAGAGAATGAAGGAGGCCTGGGGAAACTCAATATAGCTCTAAAAGGGTCTCATTCTGGCCTTAGGTGGGGCTAGAATAATGTCTGCCCAGCTCTCCTATCATGGCTGATCACTACAGCAGATCCTATGATGTTCACACTGAAGCTAGTGACAAGTTGCCCTTTGGTAATATAATAGGGTACCTGAATGTCCAGCTTTTAGCTGCTCATTGGGAAAGACATCTTGTCTTGTAGTAATCATAGTTCCTCCTGTGGCAACAGTACAATACAACTTTCAAAATACTATGGCATACTTTGTTATTATCATTTCATAAATGAATAGACTCAAAGAAGTTAAATAATATTAATGTTTCTCAAATCCAAGATAGTCTTCTGTATACTATAGCTGCCTCTTGTTGATATACGTGTATATACTTTCACATACTTTATCTTGATTTCTTATTCTTCCTTGATGAAATATAACATGCCAACTTGAAAATAACTTGCTGGCATGCTTCAGTAAGTAGTGGCAAAGTACACAGTCTTGTTCACATACCAGACATTCACAGGGCCTTTTTCTTAGCCTCACCTTTTACTCAGAAGGAAATCACTAACTAACATTTCTTTTAAATTATTTTATGGATCTTTATTTCTGAGTCACTTACACATGCCACTCTAATCAATGGCAACTGAGTTTGCTTACTTGTAAAGCATATATTGGAAAATTCCAATTTATACATATTTGTATTCTGTTTGCTTTCTTTATCAAGATATTTGTGAAGTTGGTTCATGTGGGTACATGGAATGTTTTAGCCTACTGAATGAATAAACAATGACTTCTTTTCAGCTTCCATTCTCTTTAAAATATTTTTAATGATTCTTTGATTATTTTTATGCACTGTACTTTGATTATATTCACTATTCCTATGCTTCAACCTTTCTCAGATTCAGTGCCATCTCCCTACACACCAACCTTCAATCTTTATCTACCTTCATGTTGTGTGTGTGTGTGTGTGTGTGTGTGTGTGTGTTTATGTGTATGTGTGCCTCTTTCTCTGTCACTGCTTTTCTGTCTCTTTGTCTCTCTGTCTCTCTTTCTCTCTGTGTGTGTGTGTCACTCTCTCTGTCTCTCTTCCTCTGTTTGTCTCTCTGTCTCTATCACTGTCTCTCTGTCAGTTTCTCTTTCTCTCTCCAGCTCTTTCCCTCCCTCTCTTCATTTCTCCTTTTAAACCAACACCAATCTGTGTTCCCCAAATACTCTTGTGTGTAGAGCCTGCCCTAGAATGTGATCAAAATACCCTTAAAGAAAATACTCTTATTTTCCCATGAGCTATAAGATATCATCAGCGAGGAATGTAATTTTAATCCTATTTTTACATGCAATGCTGACATTTTCATCTTCCATAAGATGATTCAGATCTTGAAAGGCTGTTAGAATAACTGCACATCTACGTATACAAGTGTCCCCATTGTGTGCAGAAAACACTGTTTTCTTGTTGTCATCTACCATTTCTATCACATTATTTTTTTAAAACATCTATCAATCTCTGTCTTCTAATTGAAACACTACTCCATTCTTCTTTAAAAAAAAATTGTATGGTATGTGATTCTTAGTTGGCAATTAATATATTTCTGCATGCAGATATAATTGTGCTGCTTCATTTTTGTTTCTCTTAACAAAATTCTACTTGTTATACTTAAACCTCAACTTCTTTTTCCTTTGTCAATCTTTTTACCATAAGTCTACCTTTGTTTTGTGGCTGCTTTGAGAAAACTGATTTTTTTTCCAGTTCCCATGTAACACTACCATGTAACATGATAACATAACCATGCATCATTTTATTTCTTGAATTAGTTTTCTCTCGAAATTAACAGCTATGATATCTTCAATTTTGGTTATTTCTTCTTCATTATTTCTCCACCTTTTCTCTGTGAAAGCATTCTGGTTAATTGTATATCCTAACTTTACAAAACTCTTTTCAAGTGTTGCTAACTTCTTAATGTTAACCACATTTAATACTTGCCTAACATTTAATATTTAATACTGTTTTTTGTTTGTTTTATACTTCTTTTTAAATTTCTTAAGTATGGTTTTATGGCTTTCTGTTCTCACAAATTGATTATGTTTCTAATATACTTAAGGAAAGTATAAACTGTATCTTTAAATAGAAAACAAGTGTTTTTCTAGTTCAAATATTTTCAATATTTAAATTTTTTTATTTTTTTATAATTTTTGGTTCTCAGTTGGCCATTTTTCATGGTACCTTGCCTTTGTATTCTTCCCCTTTTTAGGGTTGTACAGAATGCAATTTATTGAGTGTGTGCCTAGGAGGTAACTGGTTTCCCAAAATTTGGGTTATAAAAAGCATACATAGATTAAGACAAAAGAGAGTTTATCCTACTGGGATGGAGATAACTTTTATTAATATCAGAAGAAAGTACGTATTTGGACCAAGAGTGTCATTGTAAAACTCAATGTACCTCTAATGAATTTGTCTCTCTGTAATTTTCAGGAGAAGATTAGTTTTATTCTGGGACACTCAATGGCAATTTGGATCTCGATGACTGAGATCAAGTTGACCTGAATCTGCACATTCCTCCCCTCACAACTGGCTTTCAAAATCTTACACACGCCCTCTTTTGAAATGTTTCCTGAACCTGAGAGTGGTTATAGGCAGCAATCAGAAAGCTATTGTCTAAGTTTGCAAACAGAATTCATAGCAGCATTAAGGCAAGTATGTTAAAGCAAACAGAAAGTGTGTGATGACACAGTAACAACCAGATTTTTAAAATATTTTGGGGGATTATAACATAATTATATCATTTAGTCCTCCAGTTTCTTCCTTCTACATTCTCCCATGTACCACTCCTCCTCCCACTCTCTTTTAACTTTATGACCTATGTTTTTAGGGCTGACCATTTGCCACTGTATAACTAATTGGTATGATCTTCCCTGGGGAAGACTATTTCTCCTGTTCTCAGTATTTCTTAGTTGCCTGTAGTTCTTTTTCTAAGGTTAGGACCTCATGAGTTTCCTCTCTTCCTCATTAGAATATCTTTAGTGTTGTTCTTCTTCAGGCAGTCATAGTGAAACTTTATGGGTACAGCCTTTCCAATATTTCCATAACAAACTTTCTATTCCTCTGGCCCTTAAAATCTTTCATCTTCCATGGTGATCCATGAGCCTTTGGTGCAGGAGTTGTGTTATATGTGGATCATCTGGAATTTTATTCTGCAACTTTCTATTTTTGATCTTATATGAACTTCTATATTTGTCTCCATCTGTTGCAAAGAGAAATTTCCTTTATTGGAGGGAAGAGGGGTAAAGCACTTACCTGTGAGTAGAAGAGCAAATATTTAGAATGTAGTCAGAGTTGTGTTGCTTTAGTAAAGTTGTGACAATCAGCTTTTTTATTGTTGTATATTACTCTGTGATCTTGCAAATTACTTGTTTTAGTTGTCTGAGTCTATAGAATCAGATTCTCTATACCAGGATTAAGCAGTGGTGACCAAGGCTTCTTGAAGATTATTTTTCTGCCTTACTCTCTTTACTTATTCAGTACCATAATACAATTCTATACAGTTATATGAAGTGTGTGTGTGTGTGTGTTTGTGTGTATCTGTGTGTGTCTGCTTGTTTGTGTGTGTGACTGTGTATGTGCTTGTTTGTCTGCTTGTTTGTATATGTGTCTATGTGTGAGTGTATCTGTGTGTGTGTCTGCCCCGGCCCACGGGGATTCAACGAGATCTTAGGGAAGTGGGGCGAACGAATGAAAGGACAAGAGACACAAAGAATGAGAGCAAGTCTGAAGTTCTGATTAAGCTCTGAAACTTTAATTTTGGGGGCAGGTTATAAAGACACAGCAAACCAGGAAGTTTGGGCGTCGAGGGTCATTGCTTAGGGCTATCCTACTATGGAATCCTTATTGCCCTAGACCATCCCACTGTCATAACCAGCTCTAAGGAAATACCAGACGTTCTTTAAGTTCCTGGGACCTGAGACTTGTGAACGTCCTTTCTTAACCTTGTACTGACTAGTTTTTTTCTAGAACAGCAGGTAATTTCTTGAGTTTGGCTCCCGGCATGTGTCTGTGTCTGTTTGTGTGTCACTATCTCTGTGTGTGTCTGACTGTGTCTGTATGTGTCCCTGTGTGTCTGTATGTTTCTGTGTGTGTGTGTATGTTTGTGTCTGTGTATATCTGTCTATGTCAGTGTATCTATATATCTGTGTCTGTCTGTGTCTATGTGTCTTTGTGTGTGTCTACATTTGTTTGTGTGTCTGTGCTTGTGTATGTGTCTGTGTGTCCTTGTCTGTGTGTCTGGGCCTCTCTCTGCTTTTGTGTCTGTGTCTATCTGTATGTCTGTGTGTCTACATCTCTGTTTGTCTGTCTGTGTCTGTGTATATATGTCTATCTCTCTGTGTTTGCTCCTATGTTTGTGTGTGCATGTGTCGGTATGTATATGTATGTTTATGTCTGTGTGTCTACGTGCATGTGTCTGTGTATGTGTGTGTCTGTGTGTCTGGGTCTGTCTATGTCTTTGTGACTGTCTGTGTGTATGTGATACTGATATCCTGAGAGAGACAGCAAAGGACTAATGCTGGTATATTTTTCATAAGATGTAGTTGTCTCCCAATACTGTAAATCCATGCTTGCTGAGCTCAGCAGGTGTCCTTAAAGCTGTTTTACTTGCTTCTCATTATATTTTAGGTTATGATTTGGTGATCTCTGTTTGATCAAATAATGTACTCCTAAAAAATATTTTTTAATTTTATGCATTATTTTGTTTCAACTGGGAATTTGTCCTTTATCTAGCTTGTTGCCTACTTGAAACAGAAATTTTCAGACTTTCATTCTTTTGATAAGTTTCATAATCTGAAGTGCAAGGAATGGAAATGTTTGGAACATGTCTATGAATATGGAGAATAGTCCCATCTTCCCACAAAAAAAAGTCCCACCCATGCTGTTTGTAAAGTATTTGACCTATTTCCATAAGATACACCTCTGCAGAATAAAAATTCTACATCTTTAGTCACACAGTGTAACTGTCTAACTCTTTAACATCCTTCTTAGTCAATTCACATGAATCTCCAAACACCAGGAATATGGACATCTACAAGGTAATGTCACATGTTAGTGAGCCATACATCAAATGAGGATTCAGGAAATAGTGAGTTGACTCTCACTGAAAAAATAAGAGAAATTTGCATTGATCACTGTACAGAGGTCTGCTGCACTAGCAGTATGTCCACACTGCAATGCTTCATGATGGTCAGCCCCTCAGAGTCAAGTCATACTTGATCTCTACTCTGGGAAATACTCAGATGCTGCCTGTTTATTTTAATTGTGTGGTGTTTTTATGCTTTAAAGCTAGAACTATAACATATAAAAAGGATTTTTTTCAAATTATCTCCCAAAGGCAAATTTGATAAATATTAAAATGTTACACAATATTAACTCATCTTATTACATCTATAGTATTCTGATTGTAATTGTTGAAAAGATGGAAGATTTTGCTTTGAATATTTGCTATTATTTTATGTGTTTCAGTGTTTTGCTGGTGTATGTACTCTTGTACACTAAGACACCAGAGAGCTGGATTTTTTGTATAAAGAGTTACCGATGGTTGGAAGCTGGCATGTGGGTACTGGGAACTGAACCCAAGTTCTGTGCAAAAGAAACAAGTACTCTTAACTGCAAAGCCATCGATCTCTGCATCCCCAAGACATGGATTTTTATGATAAATTTCAGATTTTTATTTCTTGGTTAATTTTGAGACTTAGTATTATTTATATCATTGCTGAGTCTTGGAGAGTTTAGCGTATACCATGAAATAATTTGGCCATCACTAAACTAGTGAACAGACTACAGAGATGACAAAATCACTCTTGCACTTTCAATAGGCCCTTTGGAGCAGAGTCTTTACTGATGCCTATCAACCAGTAATTTTCTAGGATTATTTGTTTTTCATGTAAGAAATAAACTTTAGGGGAAATACAACATTCACTCTTTTATTATGACAAATACACTGAAGTTTATAAAGTCCCTGGTGGGAAACTCATGGGAAGAAGTATGTTTTCTTGATGAGAAGTAGTAATGATGCCAGTGGTTCCAGATGCTCACTCCTTAAGGTCTTTCTGGGGCTTCTCACCATATGTTTGCTTTAATTCCCTATGTCAATAGATTCTTTCCAAGATTTCGTATTGAAGAATGCTATCATTGTGAGCTCTCCCAAAACAACAGTGAATCTTTGAACAGGAGACCACAGAACCTGAGACTAGCTGGTAGATGAGAAACAAGGTTATTTCCCAATACCTGCCTCTGTTGAGATTAATGGAATTAATTTGGGGAGGTAATTCTGAATAGTCTCCTTTGTGAATGAGCCTTAAAGCATAAAGACATTAGAAAATTAAAATAATTTAGTAATTGCTATGTGATTCACAAACACAGTTAAATTAGACACTCCACAGGACTGGTCAGGCCTGAAAGGCTGACTGACTTTTTTTTTATATTTGTTGATGAAAATGTATGAGTAATATGTTTAATCATATTATTCCTTAATTATTTTCACTGGGACTTCCAATAACCTGATAAATTTTTCGAGACTCCCTATAACTTGGTAACTCATTCAAGATCTTATAAATCTGCTAGTAGGCTTGAAGTTCTATGTTAATCTAAAATACTTGATTAATGATTTTTAGTAATTAGACATTATTTTACATGAGGCACATTCGGTAGATAAAATTTTCTTTCATACACACACACACACACACACACACACATATATATATATATGTAGGTATATTCATCAGAATATTATAACAGTGATAGAAATATCAGGTGGTAGCGTAAAAAGATGTGAATGTTCCATGTTAGGTCTGGCAGACGTTAGAAGGAGCTGAAGAGGGACGTCTTCAGCAGCTCCAAAGAACCTGCTCAGTGTCTTACGGATGTAGAGTGAAAAAATTATAAAGACCATTTTATAAAATATATACAGGCTCATTAGTTCCAGGAAGGCGGAACTGAATGTAGGATTTCGCGCCTTCACTGCCCCATACATTCCTCAAGCCTCAGGGAAGAAAATCCACCTGTGGGTGGGGTAGGCCCAAAGCAGGAAGACACATTCCTGGCCACAAAGAAAAGTAAAAAGGCATGCCCAGACAAGTCCTAACTAGCCATCCTGCCGCCTGATATTTGAAATAACCAATCATGCGCGAAAATTCCTTCCTTTCCCTACCCCCTACTATAAAAGGTTCCTTAGCCTACCACTCGGGGTCAAACTGTACTCGTGCACGAGTATGCAGTTTGAACGCTGGCTGCCAGCTCTCTTCCCTAATAAACCTCTGCTAATTGCATCCAGGTACAGTCTTGGAGTTTGTGGGTGTTCGGGACTTCCTGAGACTTGAGTAAGGGTCTCCCGAATTTGGGAGTCTTCACAGACACTATGTTGATTGCAGTGGTACATGTTTAAATATAGACATGTTTGTTCCATTTTACTTTTCATCATATTTTCTTTCTTCTTCATTTGTTTTTCTCCTTTCTGAGAGATATAAATCACTCTGGGTTTATCAACCACCAGCCTGTGTTCTTTTCTTAACCCACTCCCTGATCTCATTACTGTTACAGGTGAGGAAGACTGAAGGGCACAGATGAGGTGGGTTTCTTTTTTTCTTTCTTTTATTCTTTTTAAGCAGTTTCTCACTATGAATGTATCAGGATCTCTAAACCACTGACCACTGGGTTACCACAGTCATAGTCCATCTCTTCACACTTATAAGTGTTCATCAATAAACTGAAAACCATTATTACCAAAAGAATTTTTCTTTTGCTTCCTCGTTGAAAGGAACAAATTATTCTAGCATTGAATTTGTGACCTTCTCATACCTCATTTCCTGTTGTGACATTACCCTCCATTGATTCATGTCATACTCCCTCTCTGATGCTAACCACTACTGATCTCCATGTGTGGCACAGATAAAGCAAGGCTAGAATGAATACCACAGACCCACTTGGGGAAGACCAAGCAGGATATTTGTTGCCCCTGAAATTCTCCCACTTGGATTATCTTGCAGCTCCATGTACTCTGTCAGGGTTCCATCAGAACCATAAATATTTTATTATGAACAATAATTATAAACATACTAACATGGATACTAACATACTAACATGAATAAGGGAGAATCTATGAAATCTCAACACTACATAAAGAACCATAGGCAACTAAGAAATGCTAAGAGCAGAAGAAATAGGCTTTCTCAGGAATAATCACACCAATTTGTTATGAAATACAAAACACTCAGCCCTGAAAACACTCATAGAAGTAACATTATTGTTGGGATTCAGAACCAGGACAAACAACTAAGGTATATATTTACATACCAGGTCAGGCCAGGCCTCCTGGTTCTCCCAGCATCCCTCAGTCCTTACTTGCCTACCCAGTCCTCTGTCCTAAATTTTCCAGCCCAGGGACTTGGCTTACCCTGCCCCAGACTCCCAGAGGATATTTTCTATATAATTCTGAATTTTTGTTCTCTCCTTCCTGTAGTTGCCTGCAGCCACGATCACCAGGTTCTCCTGAGATGAAGCCTAGGAATTAACGGGAAGGAGGGCGAGAGAAACGTGGGGCCAAGACAAAATATTCTGATCAAGGCCAGAAGTTTAATAATTTGCTTTCACATATAAAGGGGAAGCCCAACCCCTCAGAGTCTCTTCTCGGTACTGCCCAGGGGCTAGGTGAGGAGATAGGTGTCAAGGCTAGCTCAGCAGGCAGTCCATTCTTCTTAGCTCAGTAGCAGACCTCAGGGTGCCAAGACTGGCAAGGCAATGCCTCCTTCTAGGTCCTATTGTTGTTTGGTCTTGTTGTGGTCAATGACTTGCAGGCCTGCTTAGGCCTGGGGGAAGGGCACACCTTCCTTTTCTCTTCTCTTGCATTTTTTTCTCCCTGAGTAAGCATGCTCTTTCTTTCTCCTCCAAATTCACTGTCTTCCTCCTCATGACTACATCTCTAGCCTCATTCCTTGGGATCAGTTAGAGTGGCTGCAATTATATACTTTAATCTGGCATGGAATGGTTCATTTCACCAGTGAAGAAATAACATATAATTACAGAGGGTGAGCAGGTTGAATTTGTGTATAGGAATGTATGTAACAACTAATAAAAAGGAGGAAAGGCACAAATTTGAAAGAGATCCAGGATATATGGGAAGAGGAAAAGAATGGAAGAAATGATGTAACTGTGTTGTAACCTCAAAAAAGTAATAATTTAAAATCGATATAGCATGAAAATATTACTAGGTCAAATTTATACTAAAATGAAAGTGTTATGATAAGAGCAAAAATAATATATTTGAGGGATTTATCAGTTATTCCATTTGTCCAAAACTAATAATAATAAAAAGAAAAAAAGAAAAAAAAAAAAAAAACAAGAGAAAAAGTTTCTTCCTGTCGTCTACAAGAGGTCAAAGTCAATTTTAATGTGGTCAAGAAACAGTGGTTTAGAAGACAAGATTCTGCTCTGGTTTAGAAGACCAGATTCTGCCTCTGAGGCCATCGTATTTTTAAATGAATACTCAAGTGCACCATATACAAGACTTAGGTTTACTAATATGTACTACACATGCTATGTGTGCTTTGTGAGCTTTATGTACTTCATTAATGCATGCAGTCAGGCCCTGAAGCAATGTTTGCACTACTGTTGTGTCTGAGCTTCTACATTCAAGTTAACTCTATGTAAAGGGATGAATTCCCCAAAGCCCCAGAAGTATTTCTTCCCAGGATTTCCCCTTTGTGCAAAGGAGAAGCCTGTAAAGTGCTGTCAGAATACAAGGGCTCCTCAAATGGGCTTTCCTTAGTAGCTGATCCTCTTCCACTTGATGAGGTCTCTTGCATAAATTCTCCCACAGGGAAAACAAAACAAAGAAAACAAAAACCCCAGGACACACCAGTGTTTCTGAAAGGAAGGAAAAGCAGATAATTTTGGTTTTAGTAGCTTTCCCAAAAACTCCCAGAGTGCTTAGTCATTTGAGCACAAGAACAAATTGAGATTTTCAAGAAAATAAATTTAAAAATCAAGACCATTAGTCCAGGCTTTTAAAAAATGTTCTTAGCTAGTCTAATAGAATGAGAGCCATGCTTCCCAACCTTAAAGTGACTAAGTCAGGCAATTTTATAAAAAGCAGCAGTACCCCACAAAGACTTCTTTGGACCACTCTTTCTTTGTTCTGAAAAACTGTTCAGGCTCCCCTTCCGCCCCTCTCCCAGATCTGAGACCTGGTGCAGACCCGCTCCCGGTCAGCTCCTGTGTTTATACCAGACTCCTCTCGAGACATCCTAGAGGGTCCACTGAACCCAGAGTGGCAGAAGTACCACTGAACTCAGAGTGGCAGATGAACAACTGAACTCAGAGTGACAGACAACATATCCTGAGACATCCTAGAGGAACCACTGCACTCAGAGCAGTAGACACCTTATCCTAAGACATCCTAGAGGAGACACTGCACTCAGAGCAGTGGGCACCTGATCCTGATACATACTAGAGGAGACACTGCACCAAGAACAGCAGACACCTAGCTGGTATGCTGCCTTGGAGACACCATATCCTAAGGCATCCTAGAGGTACCACTATACTCAGAGCAGCTGGAGAAGAACACAGAGACAACTGGACCCTGAGGAGATCAGACACCAGCAAGATAACTGGAAAGGCAGACTTCAGTCAGAGACAGAGAGTACAGGTAGCACTAGAGTTAAACAGATGGTGAAAAAGAAGCCCACTCTCAGCAATGGACAGATCAGGAACAAAAACTAAACCAAGACACAATGAAACTAACACAAGTTATGAACCAATTGGACTAAACTGACATCTATAGAACATTTCATCATAAAACAAAAGAATATACATTTTTCTCAGCACTTTCCAAAATAGACCATATAGTTGGTCATAAAACAGGTCTCAACAGATACAAAAAGATTGAAATAATCTTTTGTACCCTATCAGACCACCATGGATTAAGACTCGTCTTTAATATGGACAAAAACAACAGGAAGCCCACATAAACTTGGAAAGTGAACAATGCTCGACTCAATGATAACTTGGTCAAGGAAGAAATAAAGAAAGAAATTAAAGATTTTTTAGAATTTAATGAAAATAAGGACACATCATATCAAAACTTGTGGGACTCCATGCAAGTAGTACTAACAGGAAAACTCATAGCTTTAAGTGCCCACAAAAAGAAACTGGAAAGAGCATACACTAACAACTTGACAGCACATCTGAAAGAGTTAGAACAAAAGGAAGCTAATATACCCAAGAGGAGTAGACAGAAGGAAATAATCAAACTCAGTGTGGAGAGCTGATGACGCTGGCACCTGACACTCATGGGTAACAAGTAATATTGCGCATGTGCAGTGGCAAAGGGCCGCCTATCATCTCCCAACCCAGGATGTAACATGGGAATTTGAGCAAGCAGCCAATCAGATATGTCCACCCCACCCTAGGGTGTATATAAAGCAGCGCCATGTTATATCCTCTCTCTCTCTCTCCTCCTCCACGCTTGGGAATAAAGACGTGCTACAGAAGGATCCTGTGTGCCCACGTGCGTTCTTGCCCGTGAGACGATTGCGCGGGTCACAACTCAGGGCTGAAATCAACCAAGTTGAAACAGAAAGAACTATACAAAATAGCAACAAAACCAGGAGCTGGTTTTTTGAGAAAACCAACAAGATAGACAAACCCTTAGCCAGACTAACCAAAGGGCGCAGAGATAGTATTCAAATTAATAAAATCAGAACTGAAAAGGGAGACATAACAACAGAAACAGAGGAAATGTTAAAAATTGTCAGATCCTACTACAAAGGCTTATACTCAACAAAATTGGAAAATCTGGATGAAATGGACAATTTTCTAGATAGATACCAAGTACCAAAGTTAAACGAGGAGCAGATAAACCACCTAAGCAGTCCCATAACCACTAAGAAAATAGAAGCAGTCATTAAAAGTCTCCCCACCAAAAAGAGTCAGGGGCCAGATGGTTTTAGTGCAGAATTCTATTAGACCTTCCAGGAAGACCTACTACCAATTCTCTTCAAACTATTCCACAGAATAGAAACAGAAGAAACATTATCCAATTCGTTCTATGAAACTACAATTACACTCATACCTAAACCTCACAAAGACCCAACAAAGAAAGAGAACTACAGACAAATCTCTCTTATGAATAGTGATGCAAAAAATTCAATAAAATTCTCACAAACTGAATCCAAGAACACATCAAAGCAATCATCCATCATGATCAAGTAGGCTTTATCCCAGGAATGCAGGGATGGTTTAATATTCAGAAATCCATCAATCTAATACACTATATAAATAAACTCAAAGAAAAAAAAAACACATGATCATCTCACTAGATGCTGAGAAAGCATTTGACAAAATTCTTTTATGTTAAAAGTCTTGGAAAGATCAGGAATTCAAGGTCAATACCTAAACATAGTAAAAGCAATATACAGCAAGCAAGTAGCTAACATCAAACTAAATGGAGAGAAACTGGAAGCAATCCCACTAAGATCAGGAACTAGACAAGGCTGCCCACTCTCAACCTACCTATTCAATATAGTACTGGAAGTCCTAGCTAGAGTGATTAGACAACAAAAGGATGTCAAAGGGATACAAATAGGAAAGGAAGAAGTCAAAATTTCACTATTTGCAGATCACATGATAGTGTACTTAAGTGACCCTAAAATGTCCACCAGAGAACTCCTAAACTTGATAAACAACTTCACCAAAGTGGCTGGATATAAAATCAACTCAAACAAATCATTAGCCTTCCTATACTCAAAAGATAAACAGGCTGAGAAAGAAATTAGGGAAATGACACCCTTCACAATAGTTACAAACAATATAACATATCTTGGAGTGACTCTAACCAAGCAAGTGAAAGATCTGTATGACAAGAACTTCAGGTCTCTGAAGAAATAAATAGAAGTAGACCTCAGAAGATGGAAAGATCTCCCATGCTCCTGGATTGGCAGGATTAACTTAGTAAAAATGGCCATCTTGCCAAAAGCAATCTATAGATTCAATGCAGTCCCCATCAAAATTCCAAATCAATTCTTCATAGATCTAGAAAGAGCAATTTGCAAATCTATTCGGAACAACAAAATACCCAGGATAGCGAGAACTATTCTCAACAATAAAAGGACTTCTGGGGGAATCACCATCCCTGACCTCAAACTGTACTATAGGGCAATAGTCATAAAAAACTTCATGGTATTGGTACAGAGACAGGCAAGAAGCTCAATGGAATAGAATTGAAGATCCAGACATGAGCCTACACACCTATTATCATTTGATCTTTGACAAAGGAGCTAAAACCATCCAGTGGAAAAATGACAGCATTTTCAGGAAATGATGCTGGTTCAAAGGGAGGTCAACATGTAGAAGGATGCAGATCAATCCATTCTTATCTCTTTGTACAAAGATCAAGTCCAAGTGGGTAAAAGACATTCACATAAAACCAAATACACTGAAACTAATAGAAGAGGTGGTGGGGAAGACCCTCGAATGCCTAGGCACAGGGGAAAACTTCCTGAACAGAACACCAATCACTTATGCTCTAAGATCAAGAATTGACAAATGGGACCTTGTAAAATTGCAAAGCTTCTGTAAGGCAAAGGACATTGTCAATAAGACAAAACGGGAACCAACTGATTGGGAAAAGATCTTAACCAATCCTACATCTGATAGAGGGCTAATATCCAAGA
Source organism: Rhabdomys pumilio (assembly GCA_030674055.1). Lineage (NCBI taxonomy): Eukaryota > Metazoa > Chordata > Mammalia > Rodentia > Muridae > Rhabdomys > Rhabdomys pumilio. Next base: position 74,117,450 of record JANHMN010000012.1, on the reverse strand, counting down.
TATACAAAGAACTCAAGAAATTATACTACAGACAACCAAATAACCCTATTAAAAAATGGGGTACAGAGCTAAACAAAGAATTCTCAACAGAGGAAACTCGAATGGCTGAGAAGCACCTTAAGAAATGCTCAACATCCTTAGAAATCAGGGAAATGCAAATCAAAACAACCCTGTGATACCACCTCAAACCAGTCAGAATGGCTAAGATCAAAAACTCAGGGATAGTAGATGCTGGTGAGGATTCGGAGAAAGAGGGACACTCCTCCATTGTTGGTGGGATTGCAAGCTGGTACAACCACTCTGGAAATCAGTCTGGCCGGTTCCTCAGAAAACTGGACATAGCACTATCTGAGGACCCAGCTATACTACTCCTGGGCATATACCCAGAAGATGCTCCAACATATAACAAGGACATATGTTCCACTATGTTCATAGCAGTCTTATTTATAATAGCCAGAAGCTGGAAAGAACCAAGATGTCCCTCAACAGAGGAATGAATACAAAAATATGTGGTACATTTACACAGTGGTAAATTTACACAAATTTACTCAACTGTTAAAAATAATGAATTCGAGAAATTTTTAGATAAATGGATGGAACTAGAAATTATCATCCTGAGTGAGTTAACCCAATCACAAAAGAACACACATGGTATATACTCACTGATAAGCAGTTGTTAGCCCAAAAGCTTGGAATATTGAAGACTCAACTCACAGACCATATGAAACTCATGAAGAAGGAAGACCAAGTGGGAATGCCTCAGTTCTACTTAGAACGAGGAACAAACATACTCAAGGGAACAAATATGGAAACAAAACGTGGGACAGAAACTGAAGGAGGGGCCATCTGGAGACCATTCCACCTGGGTATCCATCCCATGTACAGTCACCTAAGCTAGACACTGATGTGGATGGCTCTAAGTGCATGCTGACAAGAACATGATATAGCTGTCTCCTTAGAGGTCTGCCAGAGACTGACACATTCAGAGGACGATGCTCACAGCTAACCACTAATATAATCAAGGGTTTTCAATGGAGAAGTTAGAGAGAAGACTGAAAGAGCAGAAATGGTTTGTGACCCCATGAAGAAAGCAACAATACCAACCAACCAGAGCTCCTCAGGGTCTAAACCACCAGCCTGGGAGCATATAGGGAGGGACCCATGACTCCAGCTGTTTATGTAGGGGAAGATGACCTTGTTGGGCATAGGTGGGAGAGGAGATTCTTGGTCCCATGAAAAACGAACACAGAGTGGTGGGGGGCGATGTGAGGGTGGGGAGGGGTTAGTAGTGGTGGAGTGTAGGTGGAGGCACAACCTCATAGATGTATGAGGAGGGGGGATGGGATAGGAGGTTTCTGGGTGTTGGGGGGGAGTGGAGTAAGGGGATAAAATCTGAAATGTAAATATAATTCCCAATAAAAAATTAAAAAAAAGAAAAGAAAAACTGTTCAAACAAACAAAAGACTTAGAATATTTTTTTAAGCCCTGGCTCTTAAAACTCTAAAAAATATTTTTTTAAATCTCTATCTAAAACTTTCCTGATTTCCATATAGCCTTACCAGCTCCTTCAGTTCACTCATGGAACAAATGATTATAAATCAAAAGACATTCATGACAGGGAGAGGAACATACCACCTACATCTCATCTGTTCAGTGCTAGAGAGAAGGCTGGCTGGAGAGCTTGCCCTTTGTTAGTCCTAATTCTCAGCAGACTTTGAGAAGGCCCAGTAGCCTCAGCTCTTTCCTTATGTTGGGTGTAGGAGGTGAAGTGGTGAAGATGGACCTCCTTCAGGACCTTCAGCTCAGATTGGCTGAGCTACAGGTAAGGACCTGCACTGCTTTGCCTTTTTTCCATTTCACAGCTTCTGAGAGCTTTTATTTGTTAGCCTCAAACCAGCTCTTGGTTACCAAAAGATTATTTCCTTGCTTCTTATATTAAAGAAGAAGAAAAAATATTGACATATACAAGTCACTCAAAATTAAAAATTTCATGTGACCAATTCTAGGTGATATGTATTCTTTGAGGATGAAATGAGCCAACTGAAGACAAATTAGCATATATAAAGACCTATTTATTGGGAAGCTACTCTTGCTTTGTTTCATAGGTTGTGGAAGCTTCCATGGGGAGAAAGACAGAAGGTACAGGGAGAGAAAAAGCATAATCACACAGGGAGAGAGAAAGTGCAGAGAGGAGGAGAAAAGAATGAGGGGACAAGAGACCAAAATATCTGAATTATAAAGGGAAGAACTTCTGGGTGAGAGGAGTCTCAGTCCCTGGGTTGGAAAGTTCATGGTAGAGGGCAGGGTACACCGAGCCATGCCCAGTAACAGGTCAAGACTGAGGGATGCTGAGAGAATCTGGAGTCCAGGTCAGCTTTGGTATGTAAAATATGCACCTCAGTCATTTGTCCCATGTCTGAATCCCAACAGCCCATCTTTTGTTGATAAAAAGTGAATATAGAGAAATCATCTATGACTACTTACTGCTGACAAGGGCATATTGATATGGTGGGGGGTGGGGACTACAAAAGGCTGGAATGTTGGCCAAGTCCTGGAACAGCAGGCTGTTTTACTTGCTTTCTAGTGTGTAGGACCATCTGGGACTCAAAATGTGAAAGATTAGTTGGAGCAATGGTGGGTAGCCTAGATGAAGTTCTAGGAGATACCTGGACTTGGCAGGATGCTATACTCTGTGTGTGTGTGTGTGTGTGTGTGTGTGTGTGTGTGTGTGTGTGTATTAGAGGCAGAAGATGAGGTTAAGTAGTTTATAGAAAAAATTCTTTTCTTGGGGGTACATTTAGGCCATGGTCTTGGTAGTTGGGGGGTGTAGTCATGAATCCCACTATCAGAAATAGGCATGTATGGAGGGAAATAGGCTGTTGATTGTCAGTACTTAACTGGAGTCCATTTGACCTGTGACAGGTAGATTGGAGTAGATTCCCTGAAGATTATAAAAATCTTGTTAAATTTATAAAAAGAGATAAATTTTAGACCAAGTATTTAGTGGAACAATGAATCTATACTTATCCTATAGCACAACCAATTCAGATGATACACTATCTATGTGCTGATGCATCTGACCTTGAAATACTAGTTACTATTTATGAAAGGTCTTCCATGTGTCAGTATAAAGCATATTGACTCATTAAGTCTCAAGATTACTCCTAAGGTGGATATTATTATCTTAGTGGATTGCAGTGTGGGCATTAGGGTACTATGAGGTGGAATAAATGTTCCAAAGTGAAAATAGTTAGAAAATGCTAAAAATAGAGACTAAACTCAACACTTCAAAATTTCTCCATGGGTATTCCTCAACCTCAAGTGAAAAGAAGAGTTCTTGTTCCCTCTATTGGCTTCAGACATTCTCTGCTACATTCAAAGTAACAGTGAGAACACTGACCATAGAAATTACCTCTGCTTGACCTCACTGAGTTTTGGGCAAGGCTTTGTGAGTTTTTCTTTAGGAACAAATAACTGTCTACCATATAATAAAACAAAACAGAAAAAGGAAAAAATGTCCCAAACCAGAAATAACCCTCGAATATTTGTTCTCTGTCATTGTGTTTTTCAGGAGAGTGACTGATGGCTGATATCTGCAATGACAGAGAATTTTTCGGTATTAGAAAAGACTGAGCACATAGCTTCAAGACCATTCATCACAATGTGAGTCAACACAGCTCCATCTGAGACACCATGTTTGACTCATTGCTTGTAGAAAATTTGTATGTGCTCTTCTGAGTGTGGAATGCACCATGCTATGGAAGGGAAGAAAGGCAGAGAGAGGGAGAGAGAGAGAGAGAGAGAGAGAGAGAGAGAGAGAGAGAGAGAGAGAGAAGAGAGAAACTCTCAGCATTCAGGCAGGGTTGCCCAGGTGTATAGATGGCCAACTCTTTCTTTTCTAACTTCCTAGGAGTATATCACAGAGGACTCTGTCCTTGCTTCTTGTTTAACATTTAGCCCTCTCTTATATTATTGGAGAGATTACCAATACCCTGATACTTTCTGTAGTGCAGGCTCTCAGAGCTATTCTGTTCAGTCTTACTCAAAGCAACCACGCTGCTTAATTAAATTACTATCCCACTAACTGGTAAAAATTGGGAAAATCAATCAAAATGTCTAAACAAAAGAAGGTTGTTCCTCCTTAGCAAAATGATTCAGCGAGGGGAAGCTGTTAATTTCAGGAGTATGACTATGAGGCCAAATGTTACCAAATTGGTAAACAGCTAACTATTTCAAGATACTACATGCAAGGAAGCTAACATAACTGATTGCCATAGTCCTGATCCATTGAACTTCTGAACATGTTAAGAAAGATTGAATATATCCAAATGTTGTCTATGTTTAAGATCTAATTATACATTGCCTCTGGGGCTTCTCCTTGTGACATTGCTTACAGTCATTTTTTCCTAGGTTCTCAGTTTCTCAATCTCTCTATTATTCTATCATTGTTACAAACATCATTGTCTTAATAATCGATCACATTTTGAATTAGACAACCTCTGCTCTGGGTATATTATCTTTCATGCCTGTTGTTCCCTGAATTCTGAAGTCTAGACTGAAAGACAAAACCATAATAGAGGATGCTGAATTTATTACAGTTTTAGCAAATAGAGGAGAGAAAGAAGCTAAGACTACCTCCCACACACTACACACACTACACACACACACACACACACACACACACACATAAACACACACATTTGTTGATGCTACTTTTACATTTTACAGAAAATTATGAGACAAAAGACAGATATGTATAGACTTATTTGTGAGAAAATTAAGAAACTCTTTCCTGAATGAAGGGAACTTAACCCCTAGAAGCCTCATCCTTAATATAGCTGATCTTGAATAATAATAGAAACCCCAACTTCATCATTTCACAGCCACAATCTCAACTGTAAGTATTTTGGCTCCACAAATATAATTTTCTGTCAAAATTTTTTAATGTCCCTGTGGTAGTCTATAATTACAAGGATCCAATGATTTTCTTCCATATACCATGTAAAGTCACAGGATAGCATCAAGTCAAGGAAGAAGAGAATGCTAGCAGCTCATGAAGAATTGATTTATGGACACTAAAGAAAATCATAAAAGGCAATGGAGGAACATGTCAGTGCTTAGATGGTGCAATGAACAACAAAATGGAAAAATAAACAGCATATTCTTCATTTTGGAGTCATAAATAGCAGGGCTTTGTAAGAGCCTGTATGTACCCCATGAAGAAGAATCTGAGGATAATTTGCTACATTTATTTGTACAAGTGTGGTGTCACTTATAGAGAAGGATAATTTAGGGACAAGCACATCTCTGCCGACAGTTGTGCTGAAGACACAAAAATTTTTGAAGTAATTTATTCTGGGGAAAAAGCATTGAATATGGGTAAGATACAGAATAAACTTCAAGCAACAAGAAAATAGTGAAAAGACTTAGAAATAGAGAAAGAAGAGCTCAACGTTTAGGATAAAGCATTGACAAACACCAATACCCAAAGCTTAAAAGTGGGAGAAGAAACAGCCAGATACCCAGAGGCAGAACAACATTGAATATATACCCAGCCCCACTTGAATGATGGCAATCCTGTGGTTTGGGTTTCTGTTTGTGAAGAACCAAAATAACATGTGCTTACTCAGGTCTTAGATTTGTTCTCCTGTAGCATCTCTATGTTCTTCTACATTGCTCAAAATCTATGCTTCACCTAAAGTTGTGTCAGGAATATAGGCTGGGAGAGAAAAGGCCAAGTCCATGGGTTATAACAGGTGAGGAAGAGTAATATAAAATTGTCAGATCATATTTACTTTATGTCTTTCCTATGTGCCTGGACTGCTTAGTCATTTGTCAGGAAAAGCAAGATTTCAAGTCTTAATCTTCATAAGGCAGAGGAAAGAAAGAAATGGAGAGAAAGAGAGAGACAGACAAGAGGTTGGAAAGAGAAAGAAAGATATTAAGCAATGATGGCTCATGATTAGATTAAATATACTTCAAGTGTAGCTCAAAGTCACATCTAAGACTTCTTTGCTGCTGTAAGTAATTAAATTACTAGTATAATGATTATACTGAGAGTCATTTCAGGGATAAATAAAATTCACAGGTAAAATTGCAAAACTTTCAATAGCCTCTAGAAAATATGTACACGTTCCCCAGGTGACATCTGCCTTAGCAGAAAATGAGGAACACTGATGGCCTCAATAATTAGTTAAATATTTCCTATCACTTGATGACTTTTTTCTCTTTTCCTTCAGCATTCCTGGTTTAATGTTTGGGAAAATAAAGAGGAATTAAAGATTTCTATGACCTTGGGAACCCATCTTCGTTGAGATTATTGTGGATCCAAGAACCCAAAAAAGAAGAAAAGAAACAGGATCAGTGGACATTAATCTATGGACAACTATCTAAATGCTGTTGGACCTAGTTCAATTCTGTGTCTTATTTTTGTGAAATTTTGCCACAGTAGAAAATAGTAATAGATTCAAATGCAGTCTAAGAAACAATTTTTAGTTGTGTCTTCTTTACTGCTTGTTTTATTTATTATAGAATTTATTTTCAGTAAATCATGTAGTGATGACTACCAATTCCTGCATGATATATAAACCATTGCATAGTGGCCCGAGGCTATGTCATGGTGTTTTGTGCATTTTGGGAGTGCCAGCTGTGGTTCTACCTCCTTAGCTTCCTCCCTTTTACAGTGTCCAGACTCTATTGCATACTAGGCTGGAAAGTTAAAGCAGAGTATGGAATGATAGGGATTCTACAGGATCCTGGTATAGCTGGGAGGGAGTGTAGGGGGCAAGAGGGTGAGGGGAAACGGCCTTATCTGAGAGTCTTCAATGAAAGAGCTTTATGAGATGTTAGCTCTCTTATAGTTACACACAACTCTCTTAGCTTGTGTATATCCTTTTATTCTTATGCATATCCCTTTATTTGGGGTAGGCTTGTATGCATACACTTATTTGGGCTAAACCAGGGATATATATGGATTTCGTGGGAAGTAGTTTCTGGGGTAAATAGTGGGAAGTAGTTTCTGGGGTAAATAAAAATCATTGAATAGAGTTTAAAGTTCTATGAATCCCTTCTTTGGATGGAGAAGCATTCCAAGAATCCCAGGTACTTGCTGGGCTAGTTCTTTCCAGGAAAAGAGGAAGTTGAACTTCTAGGCATGTCAAGGACTACTTGACCTTCCCCCAGGTAGACTGTCGGGGTTTGGGCTCCCCAGGCAAGGTCAGAGAAGAAGAAGTCCTACTGATAAAGTGACTCACACATTTTGCAGAGAGTTCAGAGAGCAATCTAGATAGTGGTAGACTGAGACCTTATTTAGCAGGGTCTAAACATCTCTGTTGCTCTTGCGACAGGTAGAATACAGCAAAAGGGTTGGATGGGATGTCTGTACTTAGAGGACATTAGGACTTGGGATTTTTCAGTTTTATTATTCCCTCTTTTAAACTGATCACTCAGATGGAAGCCAGATCCCATGTTGTAAGGTCTATGGAGCTCTTGGTGTGGAGGGTACAGACAACACAATACAGTAGCTATATAAAGGAGACATCTGGAAATTGGATCCTTCAAGCCTTTTGTATAGCTGGCAATTACATTGTAATCCCCAGAATGAGTAAACCAGACTAGAACAGTGAGCTGTTCCCAGGCTTTCAACTCTCAGAAACATCTCATGTGGTAAATGTTTGTTTTGTGCTTCTTTAGACATGTTAAAGGACAGCAATATAATCTTTCTTTTCTTTTTTGCCCCAAAGCTCAAACTGTGGTTTGACTCTCTTGAATTTTGTAGGCTTAGTCCTGCAGAAGCACACAGCCAAAGGAGAAAATGCAAAATGACATGGTCTGAAGTTAGCTATTTAGAAGAATAACTTCTGTAGGTAACATGAACACTTTTATTTAAGCAAGAAACATTTTAAGAACAGAAAGTTTTCAACAGACAGTCAGAAGTATTCTTGCTGCAATCAGTATCAGGGAGGACACTAGCATATTCTGTATTAGTAGCAACCTGACAGAAGGCTTAGTGACAAGCAGGGAGGTCTAGGAGCAGGCTGAGTTCTCTCAGCCAGGTAGATGGCTCTAGGAAAGATATTCAGTGTCAATGCTTCCTGATAAATGATGGATATGAAGACAGGAATTAAGCACAGAGTTGTCAAGGTGAAGCTCCAGTGGAGTAAATATTCCAAGGACCCAGGGAGAAGAGCTGCTTGACAGCATGAGAAAATGAATGTTAGGAAATACTTGTGTGAGATGAGCACTGAATGAGTAGGACTGACTGACTTGTTAGTAGCACTGACTGACTTGTTAGGTGATCCCCTAGCTGATGGCTGGTGCTTCCATAGGGTCAGGCAAAGTCCACCTCTATCACATTAGTAATGGCCACTCAGCTAAGTTAGAGAAATCTGTGGGCAGGTTTTATAGCCGATATGTGGACAGAGTTGTAAGAATGCAACTTTAGGCGGATTCTGAGAGGATATATCATTTCTTTAATCTAGATATTTTGAAGAGGCTGCTGTATCTTCCTGTCATATACAGCCCCAGAATCTATGTGTTTATTTAATCTAAAGTGGAAGTGTTTCCAGTGTAGTACATTCAGCACTGTATGTAGAATGAGTTGAATGGGATAGAGACAGAACCAGAAGCATCCTCAAGGAACATGGACACTCCCAAATAAAAGCATGAACTCAATACTGATCACATGCTGAGCAACGGCATGGTACTGCTTGCAATAGTGCAGATCACTTCTGATGAACAGATAAGCTTAACTAAAAGCTATTTCAGAAGAAATGGTATGTATAAAAATTAAAAATGGCTGACAATGGCCACTAGTCTTACATCCATATGCATACATTAATTTTACTCAGTAGATTATAAAAAGGCAAAAGAGGAAGGTATGAAAGGGGTACTGTTCTGAAAGTATCAGAGGAGAAAACTGGGAGGTAGATACAAACTAAGTGCATTGCATTCACCAATGAAAATTACCAAAGAATCTATATTAAATAATATTAATGCCATTTTAAAAAAAAATGTATCTAATTTCAAGCACTCTAGTGACCTGACAGATTTTGGTGGGTCAGGTACAAAGAACTGGAAGCCAACCAAGTTGCTACCATAGTGATTTATAACCACCACCTCTGTTGTTTCTACTTTATATAGATGGAATGAAGACTTTATTTCACAAAGAGTGGTAATTACTTGGCAGGCCATGGCTCTGTTCATATGTGATTTTAAAATATGTATAAAAGGCATTTTTCAAAAATCAGTTTCTAAAGTGCTTTCATGTATAGCCTACCAAGTTGTGATTGCTGAACAAGACAAAGGAGGAAGTGTATTCTGTCTATCAGCAGGGAATTGCTACTGTGCTTAATGACTTCACTGTTGAAGAGAAGCGTGGGCAATGTGAAACACTCAATATGAGCTCCTAACTGTAATATTCGCCAGTTAATGGAAGGGAAAGGAACTGGTCTTGAGCTGAGATTGTTTCAGATTCCTTTTAACTGTCAATTTTGCAAAATTATTCTGAAGACTGAGTCAGAGGAAAAAGTACACTGAGAATGTTTGGATTTTTTAACAGAAAAAGTCTAGAAGCTTTTCTACTCATTTGTTCACCCAGAGAAAGCATTCCCAGAAGAACAATTCTGGAAAGAATTTGATGAAGGTGTTTTGGTATCTTGTGGGTTAACCATGAACATGAGCTCCACAAAGTATACTTAACTTGCATATATTATTGCATAAATAAATTTTGTCTTTCTTTTTTGTTGTTGTTTAATTTTGCTTTGCTTTTTATTTTCCAAATCATTGCCATTATAGTGGTATGCAGTAGATCAGATTCAAGGAACAAATGACCTAGCCAGAAGGACAACAATGTTGATTGAAGGGATATTTCCTTAGACACTTGAGGTCATGAGGAAGAATGAGACTAAGCTGTGATAGCTTAATCTTCATGAAAACATATTTTATATAAAAATTAAAATTAAAAGCTAATTTATATTATCTATCGATTAGGAAGACAATTTTTTCTTGGTTAATGTTTTGACTAGTCATTTTATTTTGATTTGTATAAGATCCATATCAAAGAATATTATTAAGACATTCTTTTAGCATTTTTGGTGGACAATAAAAGCCCAGAGTTCCCATATAATTATTTTCTTTAAGTGATAGGACTACAGAGAAATGAAAAATGCTCTGTGCTGTTGATTTTGTCTTTCCCTTACTTACATAGAATTTTTCAGCTTTGGGAAGGAAATATTATTCTTTTTTTCTTTCTCCAAATGATTCTGGCTTTGTAACCATCAATAGGAAGATCACTTAACATAAGCAACTGAAAACACATTAACTTTTAAGTGCTCATCAATATCCCGTTCCCCTGTACTTCAAATTATATAATGGCTTAACACTTCCTTAGCACAGTGGTGGTGCCCTTGACTGACTTTAGCCATAGGAAATTTCCAGACACCAGCAGCTACTTTCTGATACCAGATCCTCCAAAGGGTCCTTCTGTAATAACAGTGGAAGCATATGTTAAGCAGGATTTGCCTTCAGTGTGGATTTGTGAGTGACAATGGTAGACAGAGAAATGAGGAAAGTTCCTTTGACCCAGGCATAATGTAGAAAAATTATTTACAGTTTTAAACTACTATAATTCACAGGTTGCTGGCTATTAAAAAATAACCTCTAAGATCTTAACTGGTGCAAAGAATGTTTAATTGTAGTGGTTAATAAGTTATTCACATATAGCACTCATTCTTAATTCTAAACACAAACTAATATGATTGTGAAGTATACTGTATTCTAGTCAACTTTGTCAACCTTGACACGTCTGGAGTCATTCGAGAAGAAAGCCTTGATTGAGGCTTGCCTAGATCACATTGGCCTAAGGACACATTTGTGGGGTATTATATTGGTTATTAATTATTTCAGGAGGGTCTAGCCAACTATAGGCAGCACTTTTTCTAGGCAGGTGGTCCTTAGATATATATATAAAAAAAAATCTAGGTAAACTTGATCCATATGATGAATCAGAGAAGTAGTCAAAGAATGAGCTAAAAGTAGTATTCTTCAATGGTTTCTACCTTATTGGTTTTGAGATTCTGCCTTGACTTCAATCAATGACGGGTTGTAACCTGAACATTTAAGTTGAAATAAACGCTTTCTTGCCCTAAGATGCTTTTTGTCAGAGCATTCTATCACATCTACAGAAAAATAACTAGATCACCATGTGTCAGACAATTAACAAAGCTGCAAACGAGGTGGTATAATATAATTTTCACTTCACACATGAAACTAAAATAATATGATTACCCAACATTCAAATAAAGATATGAATGCTGGTAGTCATACTCACTAATTTAACTAGTAACCAGAGTGGAGTGTTTCTCTCACAACACAGAGTTCGATGACACTAAAGACTGTGATATTCTCTGTGATAAGCTGAAGCCTAACTTGTAGCTAATAATTACAGGTGACAAACAGTTAACTACAGTCTAGACTTTTATTTCCATGAAATAAACATGGATAGAAGTTCCCAATATGAATTATCATTCAGAGACTATGTAATATAAGCTAAGTGTTCTCTATATCCACTTTCTGTTTTTCACTTTTTGCTCTTTAGATCTTTTTTACTTATAATTTGATTACTTCCTTTAATAAAGTTGTTAAGACCCACAGAAGATGTATAACATGCACATTACGAGAGACAGCAAGACCTTAAACTCTGTGCTATTTGACTCTGTTGTTGTGCTTTTATTCAGAGGGAATTCATGCAAAGGAATATAGCAAAACTCTTTTAGGTTGAATGGCTTTGAACAATTTTGGCTTAGAGACTCTGAGAGTCTCTGCCAGCTCTGGGTTGTTGGCAGTCAAAGCATATTTCATCAAGCTGTTTCAGAACACATGCTATGTGCAGCTAGCAATCCAGCCTCTTGGAGCTGTGAAATGACTCTCTGTAGCCCTTCAACAGAAGTTCACAAGAAGGGCCAACATGCCTGAAAAGCCACAAAGTAATGTATGCCACATCTGCCATGAATTTTCATTATTCCACTGACTTTATTTTGAAGTACATATACTTTTTTTACTTTAAGAAAACAATGTAGAATAACCAAGAGAATTTTGGTTAACCATATCCTGGCTTTTAAAGTGCCATGAATAATGATTTATTAGGGACTCTAATTTGGGTCCTTTGTTGATCCCTTTACTGCAGATCTTTCTTTGCCTTTGCAGGCTCTGAATTTTACAAAAGCATTAAGTAAATGTTTTCATACTTTCCTTTATAACAATACCACTAACTTGTGGTTGGCATCGTGCCAACTGTCCAGTATAATTCCGGTTCAAACTCAGTGTCTGAGTAAGTCTGATCCAGGACAGTGGTAAGACAAGGAGAAAAGCTGAACTCCTGTTACATGTAGTCTTACATTTAATCAACCATGGAGTAAAATTTCTCAGTAATCTAGAAGTATCTTGCCCCAAAAGTGATCAAAAAAGAATGGAAATTTTATCACAATATAAATAAATGCAGTAAGTGCAAAATCCTACCCTTTATTCAGTAGTAATGTTCATTTACTTTTATAAGATTTTCTGAAACTTCTGTTTGGAGTAAAGATCTCCTCAGCTTACTCACATGTAGTTTTGTTAATGTTGATACTAACTATATGCCTATTTGATTTAGTTTTGTAAACTAAATTAAATATAGTGAAGTAGCCATGTCTTTAAGAATCTTCTAAGAATGGTGTGAAGACTCTGTAATACCCACAGAACTAAAAACATCTGGTAGAAGACTCACAGCAAAGCTGACAGATAGAAAGTAGTGAGGGCAGCTATCTTCCTTTTTATGTGAAAGAATAACTAAAACATCATATGATTATTTAGTGGTGGAGGTAAGAGCAGCATATTGTACTGATCATGAGTAGATTACTACTCTTCTCTTCAAGTCTGACTCCTCACCCATGAAAACTGAACCTACTAATACCTTCATGTTGTAGGAACATAAAAAAGACTCAAAATCAAAACTGCACTTGAATGTTATGGGAAACTTGGAATTTTCCTTTTGTAATAGACTCTTAAAATATTCAATGGATGGCTGTATACATGTCAGCCAAACTAATTTCCACCTTATTTGTTGGCAATCCCAAATCCATTCAGGTTCAAACTGGTGGCTTTCCTTGATAATACTAGCATGAATTCATGTCTCGGTGCAACCGCCTATAAGAATGGGTCATTTGTCAGGAGAATTAGTGACACAAATACAGTTCCAAAACTATGAAACACGGGTCTGTTTCTCCACAGTGTTTTTATTTTACTGATATATGCCTATACTTTCTGCAATGTTCCTATGCTTCCAACATTGTATCACCTAATTATAAAACGAAAAAAATTTAAACTTGCCAGGATAGACAGTATATAAATCTGGGCTATCAAAAGAAATAATGTAGGTTAAAGGCAAAAGAGAAGACAGCTAAAGGATCTGCCTTAGGTCTTCAGAACTAGAGGTCTGAAGAAGTAGAGAAACGAGCAATGGGCAGGAAGTAGAAGGAATAATCTGTGAGTTAGTAAGAAAATAAAACCAGAGATAGAGCTGGTATGGCTGTTCCCTGAGAGGTTCTACCAGTACCTGAACAATACTGATGCAGATACTCACAACCAATCACCATGTTTCTTATGACAAGTCCCCACATATGGCTGCCTATCAGTTTTGTAGAGAAGTTAACACCATAGCTGTTCACACATCCATATTGTTCTAACAAGGGGGAGGTATACAGCTTGCTCCTAGTAATTATGCTCCAGAAAGCTTAGGAAAATTAGTCACTTTCTATTATATTATCCCTGAGGCTCAGGGAGAGCTCTACTGAAGCAACCTATCATAGGGATGACTGTTGGCCCTAATGTTTGCACTATGGAGTTACTGAGCAGAATATACATAGGCAGCACATAACCAAGAGAAAAAAAAAGTGGATTGGACTTTAAACTTGAATTATTCAGTTTTCTTCTAAGATCTACAGGACAATATAATTTGGAGAAACTAGGAGAATGGTAGAAAGGGCATATTGTTCATATGAAGGAAACGGTAGTAGAAATGAAGAGTGACTCTGGAACAATTCCATTTTTAAGCATCAGGGAACTGTAAGGCCAATAATGAAGCCTATCATATAGTCCAGCAAGAAAATGATAGAAGCAAAGTATGCACACATGAATATGAGATGCTCTACCATTGTCTGGCTGCCAAAAAAATGAAAGTACATGAATTCAAATTCATTAATAACTTACATCCATTATCACTGCATGCAAAATTCAAGAAGACTTTCTCTGACCTCTGCATCTGTCTCTGAGCTTGGTCCTAAGTAGATATTCCTCATACCGGGCTACACTATGATCCTTGTAAAGGCTACATCCAGGTCTACCTGAACCCAAGTATGCCATGCCTTTCTGTAAAGTTCCCAAATAAGTACCACCTATCCACTACATTTAAGGAACAGGACAGGGACTGGAAGGGTTGGTCAGTGGTTAAGAGTATTCACTGATCTTGAAAATCTGAGTACAGTTCCCAGCAGCTACATTCTATGGTATCTCACAATCTATTGTAACTCTAGTTCTAGGAAATCTGTCACCCTCTTTTGACCTCCAATGTCTCCTGTACACACACACACACACACACACACACACACACACACACATATATATATATATATTCACACACAAAGAAAATCAAAGCAGTTTGTAGGCCTCCAGATCAGTTATTTCAGACAAGTATATATTCTTAGAAATAAAAAGAGACCCCCATCTCTAGTGTTGTGAAAGTTTTTAGTAAGTGTTCGGGTGACAGATGATGAAACAGTTGCACTGCTACACAAAATTTTACTCAAAGTCTGTGACCCAAAGACTAGTACTGAATTTGAACTTTTGGAAATGATTCTCAGCAAAAGCATAACTTTGACTCTACCATTCATTGCATCTTGATTGTTCATCCAACTATATATTTATTCTCTCTTTCTTCTGGAGGATGACATATCAACCCTGGCTCTTCTTTCAAGCTTAAAAACTGTGATCATTGGTGGTAAGACTTAGTTAACTGTTTCTTTTCCACTCACTCTACTGAAAATTTTCTGGTATTCATTTTCCTGTTAAGCCTGTGATTCTGATAGCCTGCCCCCAGATACAGTGTGAGATTTACTCTGTAAGGAGCAGACATTTCCAGACTGGAACCACAATGGCTACCTCTACCTCAGTTTACAGAAATGTTCCTCATTTAAAACCTTGTCTTCAGGAATATATTTCATATATGTCATGGTTTGAACATGGTTTATTTCCTTTAAAAATTTATGCTGAAATTTGGTTAACATTGCCTTAAAGATTGGGAGGTTTTTAAATTATTGTTAATGCCTTTCTTAGTGGAAGGAGTTTGTTACTATAAGAATGGACTGTTATAAAGCAAGGCTGTACATCATCATATTTTTCTCCTTTAAATATATCCACCTGCCAATCATTCTTCATTTGTAGACACATGGGACTCTTTCTGAGTATAATTGCCAATCTTATAGTACTACCTGTGAACCAGGTTCTAAATAAATCTTTCTGTCCATGATGTACTGTGAGAACAGCAGAAAATGAATAAGAAAATATATAACCAGACAATCTAAGTCAACTTGAAACCGCAACAAGAGCCCCTAACTGTTAAGTATGGGCAAATCTCATTGGTTCCAGAAGCACCCTTTAAGAAATAATGGCAAAATGAAACCCAAATCTATAACCCACTGCTGTCCAACCATGATTGGAACACTTATTTTTGGAAAATGTTATTGGAACACAGCCATGCCATTTATTCATGTGTGGCTCATTACCAATTAAACAAAGTAACAGAAGAGTTCAATATTTGCAAACTGCACTAGCTGGTCTATAAAGCTATATTCACCAGCCTCTCAACTAGACTAGCCCTAGTACTCTAATATAAAAGAAAGCCTGTGCCTTTCAGTTGGAGGCAATGCATGTAATTGTTTCCTCCAATGACAGAATCTAGTCATATTCTGTTTTATTGGTAACATGGGCAAAAATACAAGGCTAAAGGATAGGAACAACCTGGTTCCTGACAAGTTTTATGGTCAGTACTTGGCTGTCTCAAGGTCTATATTCCATTTTTATCAGGCTTATTATTAATCTTCTTCTCAAAATTCAATCACTAGTATGCAACTTCCATAAGCTTCAGTAACTCCTTATGGGCAAAGTTCTTTTGTCTTCATCTAAGGCCTAATGCTGCCAAATGCATGGCTATAGCTTCAATTACCTGGATAGATACAAGAAACAGGCCCTAATCTCAAACCAAGTATATCATTATTATTATTATTATTATTATTATTATTATTATTATTATTATTATATCTATTTTTACAGTCCAGTCCTCATTTCCCTCCTGGTTCACAATCCAACTATTCCTCATCCTATTTCTCCTCCCCCATCTCCAAGAGAATATCTCCATTCCCTCACCCCCAGGTCACCAGACCTCACCACTCCCTCAAGTCTCTTGAGGGTTAGGTGTGTGTTCTCTCTTTGAGGCCAGACCAGGCAGTCCTCCACTGTATATGTGTTGGGGGCCATATATGAGCTAGTGCATGCTGCCTGGTGTGGCTCAGTGTCCAAGAGATCTCTGGGATCCAGATTAGTTGAGACTGCTGGTCTTCCTATAGGGTCTCCTTCCAACTCAACTTCTTCCAAAAGCTAAAAGGCTTTATAAACCACCAAAACCAACATCTCCTAAACTCACATTCAATTCTAAAGCCCCAAATCAAATATTGTTCCTCAAAGACCTGGCCCTGTATTCAAGAATTTCAAAGCTTCTGGTATTGAGGTACTTTAGGACAACTCACGAATATCTTCTTCCCTATACTTGATTTGAGTTTTGAACAAATTTGATTGTAAGTAAAACATATCAAGGAAAAATATAAGCTTTGTTTCTGATGAAATGACATTTGTCACTACTTGGGTGTAGACATTTGACACCCAGTATTTGAGCTGCACCCATCCAGTCCTGATGACCCACTGTCTCCAAATCTTATAGTAATTTCTGTGTGCAATATTACAGTGGAAGAAAAGAAGAGAAGAGAAGGTTGGACACCTGCCTTTGTTTCTCACTAGCCTGATATTTAAAAAGGGAGCATGCTCAAAGGCAGTACAGGACAGTGCCTGTGCTCCTTCAGTTTTGTCTCCATGGACAGGAACACCAAAAGCAAGGGGAACCTTATCATTCTCATTAACATACAACAGAAATAAAGCTCAGAAAGCCATGCTGTAGTCTTTTCCAGCTGGTGTGTATATTCACATTTCAAGGCCTAAGCATCTCCACGACTAAATTAATGACTGCTATCTTCATAGCTGTCAGGTGTCCTCCAATTGTACAAATATTATGATTAGCATCCTTCTTTTCTGTATTTGCTTTCAGTCAAAAAGTGATCATGTGACATCTAAAAACAAGGGAAAAATGCCTATTGTTGGAAAACTACAGAAGAAAACTTCAAGTTGGACTCAAAGTTTATTTAATTACTAGTCTAATTCACAATGGCTTTGGAAGCCAGACTACTGCTTTTGAGGTGAATTTTTCCCCATATCTGAAATAATGATGCTAAATACACTGCAGAGATATTATCAACCTTGTTCTGTAAGCGGCTAGATGGTGATATTTTCAGCCTTTCAGGTCATATGGTCTCCAACTTTTATAGGTCAATTTCTAAATGGCTTTTGTGTATAAACAATCAAACAAATAAGTGAAACAAACTGGAAAGAATGCGTTTGAGTAAGTTGATGAAACCTTGATCCACTCACACAGTTTGGCCCGTTTGTAGACTGTTGGAGCCTGATCTGAACGTTGTTTGCGACAGTCCCCTAGGAAGATGTCAGTCACATAGAGATTTGGTAATAATAATCTCTCAGCTTTCTTTTTATTAGAAAACATTATTCAATTCTCATAAGTGTTCTATATTTAAAAATATCTTGTACATAGATTTTGTTTTGTAGATGTTAAGACAATGAAACTAAAAATGAATAATTACCATCATCTCTAAGGGACTTCATCAAGCTTTATTATTAAAGTTTATTTTGTAATTAGTGTTATAAGAGGTCAGTAGTGTGCACCCTAACTATTCAATTAAAAACATGCAACATATACAAGTAAATTTGCTTTTAGTAAGTAGATCCTGAAAAGAAGTCAGAATGTCACTTATGTCTGACACATCAGGTCTTCCTAGAGTAAAATGTCTAAGCAAATAGAGGGAATAAACTAATTTTTTTTACAATTATTTTTAAACTGAAATTAATTTTGTCTTCTTTGCTTCTTAAAACAGTTTTAGTCTTTGTATTTTCAATTAGCAGTGTGAGAACGTCTATAATGTTTTATAGAGAATTTGATGAAGTACTCTTACGTAATTAAATCGATGTCTACATGAACATTCCTAGACAAGTGCTCTACACCTCTTTACTTTCTACCCATGTGCAAAATAAGCCACATTATTTTCCATGTTGCAAGGAATTACATTGTGTTCATTTTCAACTAAAGAATATCTCAACCAAAAATAACTGCTCTCAACTCTGTCTTCAGTACATTTGAACCATTCAGGAGTTCGGGGGTTGGGGGAAAGCAGTCAGGGCTCCAGGGGGCAGGGCTTGTACTCATGTTTTCAAAAGATTGGAACCATTTTTCTCTGGTGACAACCATTAAAGCTGATTGTATGAGAAGCAGTTTCTCTAACAGCAGGCATTGAATTATTAATTTTGTAGACTAGTGATCAAGTTACTCTCCCTGCTTTTAAATGATAACTACAAAAGTATGTTAAATAAAAATGGGGAAACTGAAGAAAGCTGTTCTTATTTGGATGTGTGTTGCCATTGATGTCAATCACTTCCAGGTGTGGGATAAGCATAAATGTTTGTTCCACGAACACTCAGCTAAAGCTGAAACATACTGGGGCTCTGGTGGCTTCACTTAACAATCACATCAGTTAGGCGTGAAAACAATTGTAATTTGTTTGTGTTTTAATTTCTAAAACTTTTTCCTTTTTTTCCTAGCTTAAAGTTAAGTCACAAACCAGACTTGAATGACTGTTAATAAGTTTTGGCTTCTCAGCTCACAGCTGTTGTTCTGTGCGTGACATTTTAGATAAAGCAAACCGGAAGATGCAGAGCAAGGTCAAGGAAGAAAAAGGCAAGAGGGTCAAAAGACAGATGTTTTTTATCGTCTAGAATGGCCTTGTAGTAATACAGTTTTCTGACCTTGACGTCATACTCTTTATGGTCACAATCCAGACAACATCTGCATGAGCTTTTGCCTGGTTTCAGGCTGTTGGCAGTCATAGCCTTCCTCGAACTTTGAATCTTCCTTTCAGTTTTGAGTCACGTATCAGTTTATGTTTGAAGTTTGGGAAAATAAATTGTTTATATCCTGTTTTCATGTTTAGGCACACTATACTTGTGCTGTCTCTTTGACAGGAATGGTTAATGTGAAGTAGCTACTGTCATATTTAAGAATTAATTGTTTATGCTGATTTGATAGCTTTATTTCTGATGAGGTAGATCAATGAAGTTTTATACAATACTGTTTGCTAACACTTTATGCTAGGCACCATATTCATACAGAACCAGTGTAGATTCTTTTGCACCCTTTGGCTGCAGTGAATTTCTGCCAGAGGGACAGGGATGAAAGTCTGCTATTTGGAGCATTTGAAAAGATACTGATATGTCTACATAAAAGACTATAGCAGATGAAGAATCTGAAGGAAAATGAAACACATATTGATTAAATCTTCCTGGTTCATTCCTTTTGCCTTAGTATTAGGTTTCTGGTCAGCAATGCAGAGGAAGGAGAAAGACTAGGCCTTGATTTTGTTCCTTTCTTCTCACATATATTCAGAGATTTCTTGACTTATATTTTTACATTTCAGTTTTCTCATCCAAAAATGGAAATAATGATATGCCACCTTATAAGATGAGTAAGAGCATTAAATCAGATGTTTGCAAACTGTTTAATAGCTAGTGAACAGCAGATGGCTTTCTATGATTATAAAAAGAATGGCAGAGGTTCAGTCAGTGGTCGTCTTACCTCAGCAGCCAATGGCAGTTTTCTGTATCGTTCAAGTTGTTGCTCAAGGTTCAAAACAAACTGTAAAAATTTCATCAAGAACAAAGATTTTGGTTTGCTTTTCTTTTTCTTTATTTTTTTTTAACACTTTGAGGTTTTTAAATAGAGAAACGAGAGTAACTGTTGTGTAAAGAGGCTAGTTGGCTTTCAGTATAGCAATATAAAATTCATGAGTCTTTTGGAACAAATGGATTTTTACTTTGTGCAAAATCAGCTAAAGCCACTCTGCTTCGATTCCATCTTTACCCTGCTTTATATGGAAAGACCATTAACAATTTATGGTCAGGACATTAAATGGCTGTGAATTATCAAGCAAGAAAATTCTCCTTTTCAGTACCTTTTATTCTTTCTGATTATGTCAAATTCTGGCTAATAAGACACTATGGTCTGATTTATCAATAAAATAATAGCTGTTCTTGATAAATCACTGATTTATGTGTTCACTACATATACATTTTTTTTCAAGTTTCATTTTATAGAAGACTCCTTGTACTTAGTAAAAGTGATATAGTCCAGGGCACAGCTTCATTTCCCTTCATCTGTTGATTGCATCAGAATCCTGTCCTATGTCTGCTCTACACCATCAAGGTTTGTGTAAGTCTAATGCTGCTCCCATAGTATGGAAAATGCATAAGGATAAGTATTGCAAAATGTGTCATCATCATTAAACTACAAGACAGCTTCAGTCTAAAAATTTATGCACATTCTAATATCACATTACAAATATATCCAAAGTATGTCCTGGGACCAGAGGTGTACCAAACATTCCCAGAGCAGGTGTGTTATAAGCCACAACTCAGCAGTCAGTCTTCTGGTAGTGAATATGCCAAGCATGATAATTATAGCCATGTGGTAAAGACATAATAAAAAAATCACTTGGTTTTCCATAAATATGTAGCTATTGACTTTTCAATTAAAACTAAGCTAAAAGCCGGAAAGATGATTCAATAGGTAAAAAGGCTTTCTGTGCAAGCCTAATGATGTGAGTTCATTCCCTAGAACCCATGGCCTTCTGCCAAGACAGAAACCACACCTGAAAATTTTCTTCTAACCTCCGTATGTGCATCTTGACATTTGAATGCCAACACACACACAATCACAGACACACACAGAGTCACACACAGTTACACACACATAGACAAACACATATACAGACACATGTATAGACACAAACATAGACACACATACAAATACACACAAGCACATATGCAGACATACACAGACACACACATATACACACAAACAGACCCACACCCATACACATACACACATACACACAGAGAGACACATACAAACACAGAAAGACACATACACAAACACACACTAATTAAAATAATAAAAAATTATTAAAACAACAGTAAAGCTAAAACAGCCAATTATAAAATTTATGGAAAAGAGATTGTACCTTCAAGGTATTATATAATTTCCCCATCCAAGGAGCTATAAAGGATGGCTCCTGAAGGAAGAAGAATGACTCATCTTTGGGGACATGGACACTGGTAGACTGTTCATGGTCCAGTAGATGGTCACATGCCCATGTGAATATAGGCAGCATGGACCATTCTTAGGGTTATAAATATCAGTAAAGAAGAACACAACGTTCAGTGGGAAATGGAAGTAAGGGTTCTACTGAGAGTTGGAGAGAAATACTGATGGATTAAGATGATCAAAATTCACTGTACGGATAATTTTTTCATTTAATAAGCTATATTGCCTAAAAATAAAATTAAAATATTCTATAAATTAATTCTCACACAATTCTACAGTACCTAATATTTTCATTACTGTCTGAAAATATTAGTATGTAATGAAATTGAGGTTACATCAAATACAAAGAGAAGGCTTTAAGGCAATGTACTCATTTTACTGCTGACAAGTGATTCTTCACATAATAACTGGTGCTAGATATTATAGTTTAAAATCTTGTAAAACCTGTCTATTTTCTGTTTAAGTTTTCTCTCATGATAGAATAAACTTTATGAGGACTCAAAGAAAAAAACAAAATCTGGACTACCCCATCTCCTCAAACAATAGAGAGACATATTGCTTTCATTAATAATATTCACCGAGATAAAAAGTAGTTGAAAGCCAGTTCTTCAAGGACCATGTTGTTGTTCCTTTCTAAAAATAACCATGAAAACCTACTTAAAGATGTACTATCATTTCCATGTCTAGTTTGTTTGAACAGTTTATTAGAGAAGTGATATTTGATGGTGGTAGGTTCACGAGAGTCCATTTCACAAAAATAAGATGTAGTAATAATTCTCAGTTAATTATTTTAATATTGTTTTAATATAGCACTGTAATACAACAGTATTTCCTTTTCTAATGTAAGAACAAAGTGTGTAATGTTGACAGCTGCTATACTAGTAAGTGAGCTATATCTTAACCTAATATAGATATCTAAAGAGGATGGATAGAGGGAAGTGGGTGGGAAAGTGGTTGGGTATCAGGTTTGTGTAGAGTGGGGTGGGAGAGGGCTAGGAGAGAGAACTGAAATCAGTGGGGGACATCTGTGGGACAGGGACCCTAGCTGAAACTCCTAACAGCTGTAGATATAGAAACTGAAATAGCCACCTCCTGAAGCCAGGTGTGAATTCTAGTGGAGACAACAATCTACTCAAAAAACCTTTGACCCAATATTTGTCCTGTCTACAAGATGTCCAGGGATAAGGATGGAGCAGAGATTGAGGGGTTGTCCAATCAATGACTGGCCCACCTTCAGACCCATCCCGTGGGAAAGAACTGAACCTTGACACTATTAATGATACTCTGCTATACTTCCAGACAGGAGCATAACTGTCCTCTGAGAGGTTTCATTCAGTAGCTCAGGGAGTTCTGTGAAAGAATAGGGTGAAGGACTGAGGAAGCCAGGGGGACCCAGGACACTACAATAAGACCTATAGAGTATTGTGGGCCCAGGGAGGCTCACAAAGAACCACCAACTAAAGAGCATGCATAGACTGGACCCAGGCCCCCTACATATATGTAGCAGATAGGCAGCTTGTGTGTCCCTAATAATTGGAGTAGGGCCTATCTCTGACTCTATTGCCTGACTCTGGATCCCCTTCCCATATCTGGACTGCCTTGAATGGCCTCAGTGTTGCTGTTAGTTCTGCTGATACATCAAGTTGATGGATCAGGGTGGATTGGTACCCACAGTGGCCTCCCTTTCTCCACAGAGAGACATGAGGGAGGGGAGCATGAAGGTGGGACTTGGAAGAGAAGAGGAGAAGAGGATTGATTGTCTGCAATAAGAATAAAATGTGAATAAATGAATAAATGAATGGAAAAATATTTTGTATTCTTAACTAGTTTTATAGACTAAAAGAATTTTCTATTATGTTTTCCAGTGATCTGTGAACTTCACGGAGCACTGTGGTCTTGCTGTGCCTTTACTGGGAATTTAAAAAGTGTGGCCTTGGCAACTTCGTAAACCCTTAATAGCATAAATTTTTCTGTTTTTTTTTTTATTTCTATTTTAAATCAAGTCCTACCCATTTCTCTATATCTCTCTGTCTCTGTCTCTGTCTCTGTCTCTCTCTGTCTCTCTCTCTGTGTGTGTGTGTGAGAGAGAGAGAGAGAGAGAGAGAGAGAGAGAGAGAGAGTGTGTGTGTGTGTGTGTGTGTGTGTGTGAGAGAGAGAGAAAGAGAGAGGTGGAGGATCTTTGTTCTGCATATCCATGCAGCTGGCATTCATCTGCTCTGATTACCATAAAGTGCATGAGTATATAAAGTCAGTATCCTGTGTCTCTCATGCCTGCCTGCACTTTTTTTTTCTTGTTGGTTTATTTATATCTCCGGTTCACTGCAAATCTTCAAGCGACAGACATGTCACTGTTTACATGTCTGTTCCGCTTGAGTTACATTGGGTTATCCGGTGTTTGGTTAATGATTCAAAATTCAAAGAGGGCCAGCAAAGATATTTCCCTTAACCTAATGTCTTTTCCTGTTAGAATAGCACTTAATTTGTACATTCTTTTTCTGTACTCTTCTTCCTGGGTTTATTTAAAAGAATTTGCGAAAATAACTTAGGGGAGAGACAGACTGAGAATTCAACCAGTATATTCAATAGAAAGTCATTAATAACAAAATGTTAAATGTGTTTTTTTTCTCATAATAATAAAATAGCCCGCCGGGCAGTGGTGGTGCACAACTTTAATCCCAGCATTTGGGAGGCAGAGGAAGGCAGATTTCTGAGTTCAAGGCCAGCCTGGTCTACAGAGTGAGTTCCAGGACAGCCAGGGCGACACAGAGAAATCTTGTCTCAAAAAACAAAAACAAACAAACAAAAATAGCCAATATATTTTTGGGCTCAAATTATGTTTGATTTATTTGTTTTTTAGTAGGGGATTGTTTTATTTCCTAATCCATATGCCTTAACTTTTTTATTATCCTATTCAGGGTCTTAAAAATATTTAGCAAGAAAGCATATTTAACAGTATTTACAGATAGGCCACATTATCACTATTTTCATCTGTGATCATCATTCACAAGCTAAATTGTTCCTAATTTGACTGATGATTTGAGATCATTATCTAGTCATCAGAGCTGTGCAATAACTTCTTTTCTTGAGAGAAAGGGTGCTTGAATTGATGGAAGAAAAAACTGAATGTAGCAGCAGCAGCAGCAGCAGCAGCAGCAGCAGCAGCAGCAGCAGCAACAGCAGCAGAAGCAATCTTTCCCCTTAAAAGTGTGTTTCATGGCCAGTCTGCCATCTCATGGTGTACACTTGTACATGTTTTCAGCAGACGTGCTGGGAATTCCACCATATACAATAAGCTGTATTTGTTTAGATTTTATGTAGTTTGATAAAATTTAGCCTATTTTTGTATCTATGGAACACTGTTATAACAATGTAGCTATTTTGATACATGCGTTTTAAAACAATTAAAGCTATATGAACATAGATGGTTCACATTCCATTTTATTTATTTTCTTTACCACATTTAACAATTGGGTAAGTTGAAAATGGGCTAGAATGAGCAAAGACATTTTAAAATAACCAAAAAGCTTATTTACCTCTATTTATCTAACATCTTAATGTTACTTTACTGTCCAACTAAACCTCTTTGCAATCTATATTTGGTCTTATTTTTCTAAATTCTTTGATATATTCCTTTGATCCACATATTATATAGCAAGTGACTTATGACCTGATATCCACAAATAAGTTCTAAGCAAAAGAGTATTTGGACAACAGTCATAGTATTTATGATATTTATGACCTCGGTATGTATAGCTGCTAATTAAACATTTCCAAGAAAAACATGTTTACCTCAAGAATTCTTTGTGACATTGGACTCAGCTCCTGGGAAGGTGTGCTAGCCCTGTAAAGAGTCTGCATCATAGGTATACTAAGTGTGCTTACAAGGTAGGTGAGCTAGTCTTGTAAGGAGTCTGCATCATTTGAAGTCCATCCCTGAAGGTAGCATTCAGTCCTTCCTTTGCAGGCTAAAGCTGTACAGGTCTCATAAGTATCTTCCTGACAAACAGAAGGCAGTTTCCTTCTCTGTCCTTGTGATGTCATAAAGGAAAGGAAGATTTGCAAATCTTATACATTTGTTTGAGCTCTGAATTGAGTTTGTCATTGTTTTTTAATTTAGATCTCAAAAGCTAATCCTTGAGGTTTTTTAATGAATTCTAAAAAAAATAAACTTTTAGCCTGTAAAAATGTGTGTCCATGTGACTATAGAGTTTTGTATTTCCTTCATTTCTTCAGGCATGAGTGTACTTACAGACAACCAAGTTGTTTTTAGACCTCTGATATCCAGGTGTGGTAAGAGGAACATAAAAAAAAAAAAATGTTTTCCATTATCTAAGCTATAACCTAAGTATCTGTGCATAAGAAGAGCTCTCTGTGTCAAAATTGCCAATCAATATCAATATCTCAAACAAGGTATGTGCCCTCAAGTCTTGTGCATTAATAGTAGATACTAACTCATTTGAAAATTATTTATATGGGCATCTTTACTGAACAGCCAGAATAGACACCTGAAGCCATATTATTATGAAATTCTCTATCTGGCCTAAAGGAGGAGAGACCACAGACAGTACCTTGTAAGAGAAATATAGAAATCAATTTTAAAATTACTGTTAGAATCCAGTAGGAGGAAGAGAATTCTAAGAGCAGGCAGAAAAGTCAGAGATACATTCTCTTCCACTGTAAGTAGCCCCTCTTCTCTTATTGTATCTTGTTTTGTCCTGTTTGGCTGTCCTCTCTTGGAGGCCTGCTCTTTGCTGAAGAGGAAATGGAGAGTAAGTGGATCTCAGGGAGAGGTGAAGTGGTGGAGAGCTGAAAGGGGTAGAGAAAGGGGGAATTAGCTAGGATGTATTATATGAAAAGAAATTATTTTTAATTTTTTTAAAAAGAAAAAAGTTCAGAAAAATTTCTACTTTTAAAAAGAGAAATAATCAGAACAATTCACCAGTTTAAGACTTTATAGGTCTGCCAACCTGTTATGAGGTAAAATACTAATATCTTTAAAACATTCATGGCTACTAGTACTTTCTTCATTTGAATTCTCAGAACTGCTAATCTTTTTTTTTCCTAAATCTATGGTCCCCAAGTCCTCCTTCCCTCTCTCCCTTCCTCCCTCTTTTCTCCCTCCCCTTCCTTCTATCTTCTCTTCTTTCTTCAATTCTCCATCTTCTCTTTTTCCCTCTTTTCTTCACTTCCCCCTCCCTTTCTTCTTTTCTTATTCATTTAATGAAAATAGAATAATAAGTAAGTCTTTTGAAATGGAGTGTTATTAAAAGATTATTTCTATTCCTTTGGATTTAGTGAGGAAAACAATAGGAATAATTCAAACCTATTATATGACCACATGAACATTCTATTGTGGCTATTAAGTTAGAAATCTGTACATATAAATTTAAACTGACAGCTAGTGAGATAAGAAAGCTCAGGTTTAATATCTAGAAAACAAACCTAATTTTTTTTCCACATTAAAAGCTCATTTGTTCATTCTTCATTTTATTAGGAAGTTGGGTATCTGTAAATTTATAAAAAATATAATACATAGTATCCCATGTATAAGTGTTTTTTTAAAGCTTTGATAAAACTCTCAGAAGGTTTAGACTTGAAGGCTTTGATGTCTTTGCTACAAAATATTTATGTGAATGTGAGAGTTGTAGGAAGTAGGTCAATATCCCAAGTGATTTTGAAACATCACAATCCATGCAAACAATGGATTTCCCATGGATATCATCAAGGAAGCTTCAGCAGCTTGGAGTATGGTGTGCCAGAAATATGGTATGCCAGGACCATGGTGTGTCAGGGGAGCAGGGTTTTCCCCAGAAAATAAATCAATTCCATTCATAAAGATTTCAGCTTTTCTCTCAGATTCTCAAAGTCACTGCCAGACCAGTGGTTAAAAAGAACTCTGGCCTAGTTATAGTCAATCTTATCTTCACCAATGAGTAAGTACCCAGTTCTCTCTTAGTCTCAGAGCCACTGTGATTATTTTTTGAGTACAGGAAGGTAATTAACTCTAATTAACTCTAACGAAGCTGTTGCTTACTGGCTGTACTGTGGTGCTTCTTCCGTTTTCTCTGTGTGGAAGGACTTTTTGGCTTCTGACACATTCAAGGCCATGTTGTCCCTTACTTTCTTGTCTTAGTGCTTCCTGACAGAGACTCACTCTCTCTGGGTAAATCTGGGTTTATCTCATGCCGATAGACTGCTGCATTGATCATGACTCAGCATAGATAAAAATGACTTTGGAAAAAGTAGTAGACGAGTGGTAGTACCTTATTTCTGAAATATGTTCTTATTAGCTTGAGCCAGTTAAATATTAAAGCACACACAGACAACTATTAAATCACTCACTTTATTTTATTCTACTTAATGCCACAGTCTCACTAGAGTTGAATTCCTGGCAAGACACGTGCACTAATGAAAAGCAGGTCAAGGATTAGGATTTTGGGCTGGGATACCACTCAGTCTACAGAGTATTTGTTGCTGAAACAGGAAGAAAGGAGTTTTACCATGAGCACCCAGGTAATAACACAGGCATGGTGGTACACACTTGTAATCCCAGCAATGGCCAGCCAGAGACACAGGAATTCTTGGATATCACTGGCCCACCTGCCTAATCCCATCAGTGAGCCCTAGTTCAAAGAGAGGCCTTGTGTCAAAAGTACTAGTTGGATCTCATAGCTAGAGTCACATTACTCAAGACTAATCTTTGACTTTTAAATGCACACATGCATTTGCTCCCTCCCCAAACACATTGAAAGGGAACAAATTAAGATTTTTCTCAAAATTATTATTTACCTAATAGACAATCAGTTGTCTGAGTCTGTAAAATGTCTGCAGACCAGCTTTGTTTATAGTCTCCACATTAGAGAAGGTCACTGTGAAGGAAAGCCAACTGTAGGATAGTAAAGAGATTTCATTTATTTTTCTGAGCATCAGCATGTGTGGAGTTGTAAATCAAAGAATGATTAAATAAGATAGTTTGAGTTTTCACAGATCACCACTCTGTGATGGAGACCACAAGTTTATGTAATTTATGTACATAATCAAGTCACAAAGTTAACCTTCTCAGCTGGACTGCATTATGATCATGTCAGACTTGAAGGGACAAGCAGGCTGTAACAAGTACAAGACTTCACAAAAGAGGTGACTGTACACAGAGGTCTTAAGGTCTCAAGAGAACATGGGAGAATTTGTACTCCTGGATAGATGAAAAAAGATCTGAGAGCTGGTGATGATGCACGGTTTACCTGAGGTCTAGGGAGCAATTCAGGTGGCAGGAATGTGAAGTCATGAAGCGAAACTGAGGACAGGGAGGACACCTCAAATGATGTCCATGACTTTCTCAACTAGTAGCATCTGTCTAGTAAAAGACAGAGAGAACTAGGATTCAGGAAGGATAAGCAGACAGTAAGGATATTTCAGGAAGTCATATGGAAACTTGTTTTATAAGCTTCCTAAATAATACTTATCTGTATGAGTTTACGTAGCACATATTATATGTATATATTTATGTAAAATAATTTTACTGGAATTATTCTACAATGAGAATGATGCTTCAACCAGAAGCCACAGACTTCTTTATAGGTGTAGGATACTTCTCCTTTAGTTGTTACTCAGGATTATATTATACCAGAGACAGCCCCCTCAACAGGATCCTATGTGTCCGCGTGCAGTCTTGCGCGGGTCACAATTATTATTATTCTTGGTTGCCACCAGAACCTGAAGGTAAGAACCTTTTACTGAAGAAACCACATATTATGGTCTTTGGACTTGAAGAAATCAAAATGGTACTGAACAGGAAGCTTTCTTTCTGATCACTAGTAGGTGTGATTTACACTATTCTAGGTAAAAGTCAACAACAGCGTTACCCAATTATAAACCATATTAACTACAACAATGACTGGTATAACAAGACAAGTCCATGGGTGCAGGAGCGGCAAAAATACTATACGGATAGATCTGCTCCAAAAACAAAAATGCATGTCTTGTATTGTAAATTTGGTCAAGAGTTTATACTTGGGGAGCTCCCAGGGTTTTGAGATGAACCCCCTAATATTATTCTCCTTAATGGACATAGTATCAATACCCTCTAAATTTTTATCTCTTTATCCATAGATTAGTATGGTACTTAGACTTTATCAGTGAGATTTTGTTGTACATAGGTGGTAGTGAGTGTACAAACTCACAGCTGAACAAAGTGCAAGGAATAAGTGTCAGTGGAGTGTTCAGCCCACAAATGAGACATCTATAGCACATGTGCTTTGGGTTTGCATTTTTCAAATAATAGTGATGTGACATTTCCCCCATATGTTAATTGGCTATTGCATATTTTTATGGAGAAATGTTTAGTTGAGTACTTTGCCCATATTTGAAATAGATTGGTTTTGTTGCTATTGCTACTGAGTTTTATGAGTTTTCTTTTATGTTCTGAATATTAATCATTGATAATGTATGTAACCAATAGACAATTTATCTCATTCTGTGCTTCATCTTTTATTCTGTGTGTATCATTTTATTACAGGTAGACTTTAAGTTCCATGAAGTCCAAGTTGCTTATTTTGCTTTTGGTTTTTATTTTTGTGGGGAGGGGAATAGTTGTTTGCTTGTTTGTTTTGCTTCTTCTTAATACTTTTGAAGAAGTCATTATCAAAACCAATTTTGTAAGAATTTTTTTGAATGTTTGCTCTAAAAGCGTCATAATGTTAACACCACTTAGAGTTGGATCTTTGATCTGTTTTGAGTTTGTATGTGGCATCAAATATGGTTCCAGCATTTTTCTCATGTGGCTATTCGTTTTTGAATGACATTTTTTAAAAAAAGATGGTCTTTTCATCACTGAATGAACTTAGAATTTTTACTGAAAAATAAAACTGACCATATATATTAGAGTTTATTTTATGGTGTTCACTTTGAACTAGGCAAAAAAAAAAAAAAAAAATCAAGTGTTTTTTACAGTACACACATAGATATTTCAAATGAGAGCCATAGCTTTTCTTCATCTTATCTTTCTATGATAAAAAGTGGAGGAAAGGCAATGCCAGAGACAAGACAACAGATAAAACAAAATGAACAGAATAGACCGACAGCAGGAAAATGAGGTTTTAAATAGTGGCAAAGTGAAGGTTAACATTTGGGCCTTTGGTGACCAATGTCACTCTTACAACACTGCACAGGCTTGGAATTCACTCAACAGTATAACAGGTAGCTTATTGGTTGTGACACACACCTTTAATCTTAGCACTTAGGAGACAGAGGAAGGTAGATCTATGAGTTCAAGATCAGCCTGGTAAGGGAGCAAACTCCAGGACAGCCGGGGCTACATTGAGAATCCTTGTCTCTAAAAAACGAACAGAAAAAAGTGGAAATGGTCTACTCACTCTGATAAAAGTTCCTGTCATTACTGATTATTTCTCTTTTAATAACACAGAAGGG
Organism: Rhabdomys pumilio; assembly: GCA_030674055.1. Classification (NCBI taxonomy): domain Eukaryota; kingdom Metazoa; phylum Chordata; class Mammalia; order Rodentia; family Muridae; genus Rhabdomys; species Rhabdomys pumilio. The sequence goes on along the minus strand of JANHMN010000012.1, from coordinate 74,086,441 downwards.
AATCCTATAATAATGAAGGTTAATGTTGTGGTCTCCAGATCTGTATGTATGTCCTAAGGAGCCACCCCATTCATTGGTTTGATTATTGTAGCCTTATGACACATTCGGAATCAGGAAGTATGAATCCTGTATTTATTTATTTGTTTGTTTGTTTGTTTCCCAGGATTGTTTTAGTTAATCATTCCCCCCTTGACATTCCTTATAAATTTTTGGATAAGGTTTTCTGTTTTTATAAAAACAAGATATTGTGATTATAATAGGTATTACACTGAAAATATTTCTCACTGGGTAGTATCTTAATTATATGCAGTCTTCTATAAATGTGAGAACATGTTTACATTTCTTAATGTGACTGTGATTTCTAATTTTTTTAAAATTTCTCTCAGCAATGTCCTCTTTTCACGGTACAATGGCCTTCCTCATCTGTACCATCTGCTCTTTCAATCTACAGTCTACAAAAAGCATTCAAAATACTTACAGATTTAAAAAAAAAAAAAAGCCAAAAGAGCGGAAACCAGTATTTGCTCTCAGTTCTTTATTTTATTGTTTGTATGTTTATCAACTTCTTCTGCCATAAACAGTTATGTATTTCATACTATTATTCTGCTTATAGTCATTGTGTCCAACCAACATAGTTAAATAGAACGACTCTGTACCTTTATTAAAAATATACTACCTGAAGATTCTTCTCAGTGACTGATTAAACGGCTACTCCCAAATATCATTTAAATTTTTTAACCACTGCAATAATATTTCAAATTATTTTATAAAGCACTCTAGATACTCATGCTGGCCTGAGGAGACAATCGAAGGAGTGGGTCATGCACTTTATTTTAGGCACCACAATAGAGCTGACCTTGCTCTATGGGTGCAGGTGGGCCTGCTGGGAGGGCTTGAGCATGGGAGAGCTGATTCTGCCTTTCATCTACCATGAGGTGTCATGGGCAAAGGAGAGATGTCGTACTCACCTAGCCCCCATGTCAACTGGCAAACAGGAGATTTGGCACTCTAGTCATGAGAGTGGGAGAGCTGGCCTTGCCCCTGGGTGGCTGAGGCATTGGATAAGCTAGCCTGGGAGAGCTGACAGGCAGACCAATTCAGCTAATCTCCCAAACCCAGATCCAGGGTTTTGAATTGATCCAGCCTAACATCTATCCCATCTATGATCTGCTGAAGCACTTTAAAGAGCTGTTCTTGCAGATCCAAAGCTGTAGGATCTCATGATACAGAGCAACAACAGAATATCTAAGAGGAGTCACCATGAGGATCCAGTATTGATAGTGTCACAGAAGCCAGAGGCCTGGAAACAGACCGATTACTTCATTGTAATGAACATTTGTGTCGGGCTGTGGAAGGATATTCATGAGTTACCTAAAGGCCAGAGGGTGTAGCCAATTACTTATTCCTTTCTAGTCCCTCCTCTCTTCTCCATCCCTATTTAACTCAGGTCTTCCCTGAGTTTTCACGGGGGTGGGGGGGGGGAGGAAAGGGGGGCATCCAGATCCATCTACCATCTGCCATGACATTAAAGCTTTGCAACACTGGACTTTCTCATGTTATTGCGGCCTGTCGTCGTGTTGCCGTCATAGAAAGTTTCCCTGCATTTTCCCCACAGCTGGCACAACCAATGTGAGACTTGAAAAGCAACATAACTACAGGAACTGATACTGTGGGTAAGCGTGGAGAAGGTTTCAACTTTCTAGCTGTAGTGGAGGACCTCTCTGCATTCCAGCCATGGGGACAGCCCTCTTCAACAAGCAGCTGTTCCAAGCCAAGCAAGCACTTCAGGTCTCTCTGTTCCTCTCAACTCTCTCAATGGGCATGCCATGAGCTCTCCACCTCTGTTCTGCTGTAGTTGACCCCCCAAATGGCAGCCAATCTCAGAGCACAGGCTGGCTGCTCCTCACAGTGCTTGCTCTAGAGTAGCTTAATGCTTGCTAGCCACCCTTCACAGACACCTCCCTGCGGAGGCTGCTTCCCTGCTGTGATTATTCTACAGGTACACCCATAGATCTAACAAAGACAACGCCATCTCCTGGAATCTGCCTGGGATGCCAAGCTACATCCTTCCAGACACCATCTGACTACAGACTCCAGAGACACGCTGAGACCCAGAGACAGCACCACCTCCTGGAACCTGCCTGGGATGCCAAGCTACATTCTTAGACACTCACGGAGTCCTACAGACAGATCCAGACCTTCCAGGTACAGATGAACTCTTTTTCCAAAGTCAAATAGCTAAAGTTACATGTTAGTGAGGAAATATGTCTATCTAGATTAATCAGATGTCCCTATCCTCAAACTATACCACCTGTATTTGGTACAATGATCCCTTGCCTTTCCAGCCCTGCCCTCAACTTCCCTTACCCTGTAACTTAATTGTGCTACCCCCTACAGCCTGAGTAGTGTTTTCTTTTGACTTCCTTCTTCAAAAGTTTCACCACAGATGACACAGGGATGCCTCCTCTTTTTAAAAAACAAACAGAGGGAGTTGTCAGGCCATGGAAAGATATCTTGGTTCTTGGCTGGGCATGGGCCCTGAACCCTGACTCCAGTGGAGAAACAGCAGATGTTCGGCCACACCCCCAGAATCCAGGCTCCAACACATGGTCTAGACCTCCATTTAGCCTGTGTCTCACAATCACGTTTGGCTATGCAGCCCCTCCAAAGAGGTGTCACCTAACACAGCGAGAGGGCGTGACCACTCATGAGTTACCTAAAGGCCAGAGGACCTGGCCAATTACTTATTCCTTTCCAGTCCCTCCTCTCTTCCCCTTCCCTATTTAAGCTAGGTCTCCCCTGGCTTAACTGGGGAGGGGGGGGTGCACCTAGACCATCTACCATCTGCCATCTGCCATGAACAATAAAGCCTTGGAACCCCTTTAGACTTTCTCGTGTTGTTATGGTGCCATCGTAGAAAGCTTCCCAGCTTCCCAGAGTTCAAGCTGCCAGTTCCTGCAATTTTTTCCCACACATTTGCAAGAAGATGTGTGGACAAAAAGGTGTGACATGGGACACACTAGAGCTTCCAACACAAAATTTTTTTTTAAATTTCCTCTCTCTCTCTCTCTCTCTCTTTCTCTCTCTTTCTCTCTCTCCCTCTTTCCCTCCATCCCTCTCTTCTTTCTTTTTTTCCCTGTTTCCCTCCATCCCTTTTCCCTTCTTCCTTCCTTTTCTTTCATTTCTTTTATTTATTTATTTATTTATTTATTTATTTATTTATTTTTTTGATAGAGTGTGCCAAATTGCAGGGGCAGATACAAAGGAAAGGGAAGATTTGTGGGATTTGGCTACATAACATGCAGTTCATAAAGAATCAATAAAAGTACTTTGAATATGTTAAGAAATCATACAAAACTAAGTTTCATCCCAGTATAAAACTTTACAAAATGTTATGCTTTTATATAAACAAGCACACATGCACATATGTTATATATACACATACATTACACACACTCACACAAACATACAAACAACACACACACACACACACACACACACACACACACACACACACACACACAATTTCCCTACTCTCCTCAGAGTTGTCCCTGTTCATCTCCCAGTCCTTTTCTTCACAGTACTTGTACAGATACCCCTAACTCGCATCACTAAATTTTTTAAATTTATTTTCTTTTACTTAATCACTTTACATCCTGCTCACTGCAACTCTCCCAGTCACCCCCTCTCACAATCCTTCCCCCAGCCCCTCTTCCTTTCTCCTCTGAGGAGGGAGGGGCTGGGTATCCTCCCACCCTGGCACTTCAAGTCTCTGGTAGGCTAGGTGCTTCCCCTCCCACTGAGGCCAGTTAAGGTAGCCCAGCTAGAAGAATATATCCCTCACACAGACTTTTGGGACAGCCCCCATTCCAGTTGTTTGGGACCCACATGAAAATCAAGCTGCACCTCTGCTGCATATGAGCAGGGAGGCCTCGGTCCACATAGTGTATGTTCTTTGATTGGTAGGTGGTTCAGTCTCTGAAAGCCCCAAGGGTCCAGGTTAGTTGATTCTGTTGGACCTTCCTATGGGTCTCCTTATCCTTTTCAGAACTGTAATCCTTCCTCCTATTCTTCCATATGAGTTCCCAAGTTCCACCCACTGTTTAGCTGTCACCTCATAATTTATTAATTTTTATCTGAGATATATATTTTGCTGTCTGACACTTCCCCCACATGACGTGATGGAACTTTATTTGTAATCTAAGTTGATCTTCTTGGCTAAGGTAATAGCAAATAAGCAGCATACAGGTATAGGATAATAATGGTCATATAAACTTCAGATAAGATGCCTTCACATTGGTCCTCATTGGTAGCTTGAATGGCCTTTATGAAAACCTACCTGGCCTAAATTCCCCACCTTTCTGTTTTTCAACCACCTTTAAATTGAGTAAAGGTCATCCATGTAATTCCAAAGTGAAATTAAATTTTTTAGTACTTTATTAGAAAGCAAGAACATAATTATTAGAATTGGTTATTTAATCCACTATCAACTTTGAACCACCCCCTATGTGGCAGTGTTTTCTAATGCCAACCATGTCTCTCACTTGCCAACATCTCGAGAAGTTTATTTTAATTGAGTTCTGACCCTGTGTGCTAGCAGTATGTGTCACAATCTTAGTTTTAGTCCACAAGTTAACAGACCCAGTCCTGCCAGCAACCTCTGTTGCACACAACAATTCTGAATCCCAGGCCATCTGTACATTTTTTTAAAACTGGTTTTTTAAAAATATTTATTTATTTATTTATTTATTTATTTATTTATTTATTATGTAAGTACATTGTCACTGTCTCCATACACACCAGAAGAGAGCATCAGATCCCATTACAGATGGTAGTGAGGCACCATGTGGTTGCTACCTCCAACACCCCATCCTTTATCCCAGTTATACTTTTGATCAACTGGCTACAAACTTATATCTCTCACAACCCTATTCTCAGGTACAGTTTTTGCTACAATCACTGACACCAAAGAAACATTTTATTGATATTTCCTAGTTTATCATAAAGGACACAGCTGGTGGCTAGCACAATGGAAGAAATCACCCTCCAAGTCTGGGCTAGAGGAGGTCACCAGGTTACCTCAGGTAACCAGCACATTGGTGCTTTTGCCAACCAGGAAGTATGTAGCATTTCCTTGTTCAGAAGTTTGTACAACCTTGGTCTCTACCCAATTCTTCTCCTATAACTTTATTGTGTGGGTAGAAAGTTCCAACCTCCTTGTCACTTTATCTTTCTTGTGACCAAACTCAACCCAACTCTATCTTTATGCCTGGACATCTTGTAGGTAGGACAAATTTTGGGTCAAAGGTTTTGTGGTTGGGTTGTTGTTCTCTTCTTTCCACTGGAAGCTCCAACTGGCTACAGGAGGTAACCACTTTAGGTGCTAGGAGTTTCAGGTATTGTCACCCCCACAGACTTTCAGGAACCTCTCCATCCCAGAGATTACCTCACAGATTTAAGTTTTATCTATTCTTTACAATAAATTTAATGTATTTGTGTTATTTTACCAATAAAATTTATTTATTACTTATTCAACATGTAAGATATTTGAAGGGTAAATGTATTTTGTGGTTTTTAATGTTTGTTTATTTCTTTATATTTTCTTCATTGATTTTATTTTGTTACATCTTTTATCATAATTTCAAAATCATTTCATTTCTTCTACTTTTTTTAATCACCATAGTAATTTTTCAGTTTGCTATATATAGAGTTTATGCCTTCTTTGAAGTCCTAACTGATGACTTGGAAGTTACCAGTTAAAGTTTTTTATACATATACATACATGTGTAAGATACAGTTATGCAGTGTCTTAGATAAAATACCAGGATTATTAATAAACATTTTGCTTGTACTGTTGAAACAGACTCTTTGTCAACCACCTGGGTGAGCCCCTTGATGAAAAAAAAAACCAGATATTTTTTTATTAATTTGGATTAACACTGGCAATCAGTCACTTGCTACATGTTCTGCATGTAGTTTTGGATGAGAGGCTGATGCTAAGATTAGTAGTGGTAGCTCAATCTTTCTTTTCTCCAAATTTGTGGCAGTAGTTACCTTTCTCTTTCAACTCTTTATCTCTTATGGTGTCAACAATTCCTTAGACATACAGGCAAGGTCCTGTTGCAAGTTCTCACTGTTTCATAGAAAAGGATTCACTCTGAAAATGTAATCTCTTTTTAGAATAAACAGCATGCTTTCTTAGAGTTTCTTGTTACATAGTGAATTGTTAACTTTTTTCCAACATGATGAAATCATCCATTTCTTTGACAGAGAAAAAATAGTAAGAATGATTCATTTTATCATTTCTCATTTTATCGTTTCTCCACAGGACACTATTTCAGCCATCACATCTGCTCTTCATTTTCCTGCGACTGCATTTATAGCAAAGTATTTTGTTGTTCTTAATTCTTTTAATAAGTCATGGTTCTTCCTTATCTTGAATCTTTGGCATTCTATTCTTAAGCTAGATCAGTTTCACATTGTATTCACCATACCTTAAACTACTGTAGGTTAAAATTTTATATTCATTATTTTATTTGGTATATACAATATGTTTTTAGGAGATAATTGTTAATGTTTTATGTAGGTAAGGTATCTAGCATGTAGCACAGTCAGGCTATATAAGCCATATGGTTTGAAAACCTTCACTCTTAGTCATTTACAAATGTTGATTTTTTTCTTTCATATTTTTTATTGACATTTTGCAATCTGTGAAGGTGATTTTGTAACCATAGCAAAATCTGTTCTTCTTTCTTCTTATTCCATCATTTACAGAGTCTCAAGAAGACCAAAACCTCTTAAATATGCAGTTTTCACAGAAAAGATGAACCACATTTTCCATTTGAACTAGACCTGTCTCTAACTCAGTGCCACTTCATTAAGTCTGTAAGCTACAGAAAGCAACCTGATTTTGAATAAAGTTTCCATCTTCTTTTGTCCTTAGTTTAAAGAACACATTCACTGGCATTCTTGTGCTAAAAATTTACCAGCATATTTGTTTTTCAAACTGGGAATTAGAAAGGTATATTCTCTCAATTTCCATCATTTACAGAGTCTCAAGAAGACCAAACCTCTTAAATATGCAGTTTTCACAGAAAAGATTTTTTAACTTATTTATTGAGGATGTAAATATGGAGGAAGGAAATTGCTAGGTTAGTTTATAAGGTAATAACATAAAATAGAGCAGCCAGACCAATTTAGAGCACTGAGAGGGCAGAGTATTTTAGACTTACAATAGAAAGGCGGCAGCAGGCAAGTAGGAACAAGCATGGAGGAAAAAAGTATATATAATTTTACAGCTACAAAATCACACAGACATAAAATGTGCATGCTAAAAAAATAATTTCTAAAGACAGGTTGAAAATACAAAGATATCTAGAAAATGAAGCAAAATATAATTAACAAACATAGTAGGAAAAGAAATTATATGTAAGAGAAGAAAGAGAAGAGTGTATCCAACAGATTATATGGGAATAACAACAAAAGTCTGCCACCTCTTTTCCTGTTACACACACAAACACACACATACACACACACACACCACCACCACCACCACCACCACCACCACCAGAGGGAGGAGAAGGAGAGGAGGAGGAAGAGGAGGAGAAGAAGAAGAGGAAGAGGAAAGAAGGAGGAGGAAGAAGAAGAAGAAGAAGGAGGAGGAGGAGGAGGAGGAGGAGGAGGAGGAGGAGAAGGAGAAGGAGAAGGAGAAGGAGAAGGAGAAGAAGAAGAAGAAGAAGAAGAAGAAGAAGAAGAAGAAGAAGAAGAAGAAGAAGAAGAAGAAGAAGAAGAAGAAAGACCATTAGTAACTGCTGCCATGTCCATGAATGACAGGACCTAATTCCCCACAAATGTTTCAGTTGTAAAATTCAGTAAAGAAAGAAAGAACAAAAAAAGAAGAGAAGAGAAGAGAAGAGAAGAGAAGAGAAGAGAAGAGAAGAGAAGAGAAGAGAAGAGAAGAATTCTAAAATTCTACTGAGGGAAAGTATTTGAATATTTGGGGATTCAAACAGCAAAACACTTGCTATCAATACACCATAGACAGTAAATGGCAGGGGCACTTTAAATTTTTGAAGGAATAATTATTTCATGAAACAATATCCAGCCAAAATATCAGATGTATTTTTGGTGAATTTTTATAATATGTCAGAGTATTAGAAGTCAGAAAAGCTCTGTCCATGAAATCTGTTTTCAGAAAGTTTCTATGGAGATAAATAAAAAAGAAAAAGAGCTAGCATTAGTCTGTTCAGGATGCTGCAAGAAAAATACTGTATTTGTTGGAGTTATAAAATTTTAAAGGTTTAGACCAATCCATGGTTTAACACACTTATCTCTGCACTTCAGATATCAGGCTACACTCATAGCAAAATCATCAGAGAAGAAAACAAAAAGGCAACAGCTTTACTTTACTCAATTACAGAAGCTAAGATGTTCAATGCCAAGGTACCAACAACTGATTCAGTATCCATAAGCAATGTCTTTTGCTGCTTGCTCACGTGACATAGGAGCCGATTTGTTCCTTGAACTATTTTCTCCTTACAATCCAGAGGACATGCATTCTATTTCTATCATCTTAAAGGTTGATTTCATTGTAAATTTGTGAATAGGAAACATTCAGAATGTATTTGTTAAGATATAAGAAGTAAAATATTTACATAGTAAGATGGTGACTGACGTAGAATACAAGGTGGAATGTGAGAGAATTAGCCATTACTTATTACAGTACTAGGATGCAAAACTGATAAACTAGAAAATATAAAACAATGACATTGAGTTTAGTTGTATGCATGAGAAGAAAGAGGTGAAAGTGTGAAAAGCTGGTGGTTATTGGAAGCGAGAGGAGTGAAATGTGCAATGGTTAGTCATTTGTAACCACTCCACTGTCTCAATCAAGTGTGTGTACATCAACTAAGGCTCAGTAAGTTCTGCTTTATAGTAGATGATGCTCCAGTCTTTTGTCTTAAAACAAAAGAAGCTATGCCTCACTACAAAGACAATGTCTATCAACAGGAATGGTGAGAACTGTGCTCTATTATAATGTTTCCGGACTCCATACAGATGAGTGCTTGCTTTTACAAGCTTCCTCTCTTTGGTAAAGCAGGAAAATCTGAAGAAGCTGAAGTCATATGGCCCCACTGAATTCTTGTGCTCGTGGGTTACCTCATCCTTTTATTCAAATCCCAGAAAGTTGCAGCAAATATTTGAGAAAAAGAAATACATTCCACAACAGCTTGTAACACTTTTAAAATAAGTGAATGTAGATACAATGAATATGCAATGCTCAGCAAATTACTCATTTAAATTAAATGGCAATTCTTTTAAAACTGATTACCATTTTTTAAAAAAAATGATACACTGTTGAATATTAACCCATCAATCAAAATGATTTTATTGGTACTCTTTTAGCATAGCAAAAGCTACTTGACATAAACTTTACATTCCAAGTATTAAACACAGTTTTTCTGATGATAAAATTGTATATATAGATTCCTAGAAACTCCAACCTTGATCCTGCATAATTCAACTTCCCATCCTATCTTCCTTCTTTCAGCCCCTGGGTACTCACCATTCTATATTTTCTTTCTATAGACTTGAAACAGCATATAAGGCATTAGAAATGCATGTTAAGTAGAATCATGCAGTAGAAATCAATTGATTAGAAGCTTTACTATTAATATATCAATAACATAGCGAACTTATGAAGGCAAACCCTAAGTGATACTTTAATTCTAGAAAGAAAATCATCAGCTTCTATACTCATTCTCTGGCCGTCACATTCTTAGCAACTAACAAAAAGGATTAATTATAGTTAAACGTGATCTTAAAAGTGTTCTGTTCATTCCTTTAAGAAAGCTTCTCACGTTTGAAATGATCAGAACATTTATGTCTAGGATTAGACTAGTGTGTGCATTTAATATGTACTCAGTGAAGGGGCTATGCAAGCCAAGTTTGTGTTACTTCAGGAACTGAAAGCTGAATGGAACAGTTGCACAGAAAATTCCCATGGGGACAAAGGAAGTTCTTGGCAGTGTTGAACCTCATAGTTTTCTAGTCACACTACCTGGCCTGGCTCAATGGTAAACTTCTTCTTATCACATTTCTGTTCCATTTATCTGCCTAAGCAGTGCTGTTGGCAAGAGCTATTTAATTTCCTGCTCTGTCTGTATTTTTTTTTTAGTAGCTGCACCTGTTAAGGATCATATACTTTAACAAAAATGAATCAACCATTCTTCTGGATCCATTGTATCGGATGTTTGCAAGTGAACTCAGTAAAAAGTTCTTGTCTTACAGATCACATAATGATGCTCAAAGGTGGAACAACCTTCCCCTTCTGTGGAAAAAAAAAAAGAGCTCCTGGTCCACTGGTCTTAACTACAGTCAATGTTTTGAGCAATGGATGGCTGGCATTGCTTGGGAACATGAGAAGTTTGACAAATATAACACCATATGAAACTGAGGAAGAGGTGTATGTTCTCCTGAGACACAGAAGGGCAAGATTCTTCAGTTTGGTAAAAATCTGACATTTGCCCCTAGAAAACTGACCCTACAGATTCCGTTTTGCTTAGAAGTAGAAACCAATAAATGCTTTTTATAATTATTCTCACCTACATGTTTAATTTGAGAAAGAGGATAATTAAGGTCTCAAAATATATCCCCAAAATTCTAGCTTACATTCCAAGTTAGAAGCACAGATTGAGTTAATTTGTTTTTTAAAACAGATTTTAGAGTGATCAAGCCACTTATACACACTAAATAAACTATTATGTAATCTGAGAATTGAAATGTTGATTCTATGTTTTGTTCAAAGAGGATTTAGCACTGGGATTTAGCACTACAGTTTATTCTGATTTTTTCACCTGTTCTCTTAAATTTGAAAATACTAACTTTCAAGTTTGAATTAAGACATAAAGCCTTTAAATATTTTATTGAGATTAAACATTTAAATAGAAATACCATCATAAAAAGAAGTTTTCAAGACATTCTTCTCAGAAAAGGTTCTCTTGGTAATTACACTGTGGGCATTTAAACACAGTAATTACAGTTTTCAAATGACCAGAAGTCATTACTCAAAAGCTTCTTCACCACCCAATTACTGGGTCATGTGCTTCTCTTGTGATTCTGCACTACTCGCCTGATTCAGCTTTTGTTTAGGATGGGGGTGGGGAATAAGTATTGTTTTGTGGCAGCAGCAGCAGCAGCAGAAAAAAAAAAAAGGAAAGAAAAGAAAAAAAAACACTCACTTTTGTGGAATCCAGAAAGGCGGGAATATAAGCCTTGAATTTTTTTTGTGAAATCAAGCAGGTGAGCTACTTGTGTCAGAAATAGTGCATTTCCTTATTACTAACCATTTCTAAAGATCCAACTTAAACCTATTATAAAGACTGTGCTCTGTTTTGTAATCTGGACATCATACTTTGAGGATGGTTCTAAAGTTAACCTCTTTTTAATGAAAAAGAAAGTATTTAATATCAATTCCTGTGTCATGCAAGCCACAAAACAAGTACACTGGGATGTTAATTATACCTTATGTAAAGACCATGAGCATCCTAATAGCAGTTGTGAGACTGGAGAGCAAACGGCAGATAACGGAAGGGGCAATGAACTAAAAGAACAGTGAGAGAAGCCTTTCATTGGTGACCCTGGAAAAGCAATAAAAATGCAAGGAGTCATTTCTAAATTTCTATGAAGTCAGTGTGTGCTCACCAGTGGAGAAGTTTGGAGCTGTTATTTTCAGCAAATCTTTCCAGACTCCATGGCACATTCTAAGGTCACTTAGTGGGCACATAAAACTTCTCTTTCTTATTTCCTTAATCAAAATAGAACTGAAAAAATGAGATTCCCTTTGAAATGAGCACTCACTACAACTAAGAGCCTAAGAAGTAGATGGAACATTACAGAAGAACTCACAGGTCTTGTAGACCAGAGATGACCAGCTGGAGTCAGTAACCTTAGCCTTTGCTATGGTATCAACATAGGCTCTGTTCCAAACTTAAAACATTCCCAAGCTTGACATAAAGGCAAACCAAGTCAATGATCTACAAACAGTTTTAGGGTTTTTTATGACTTTAAAACCCAAGGTTAGTGGAGACTAGATTGTTAACAGGTTACAAGTTTTTACTGTGTCTCCAAATAGAAAACACAGCGTATTTCTTGTCTTTTGTTCTGATAGTGTTGCTGGACTCTGGTCTTTGCACTATTGTTAATCTTAGTCAAGAGACTTTCCATATCTGGTTACAGAAGCTCCAAGCTGCCTGTGTACAAACCAAACAAAGAGCAGAGAGGACAAAAGTTCACCCAAGAGACAGGATCAGAGCTCCAACAGAATACTGAAGTTTTTTTCATTTTGATGGGAAGAAAGCTTAAAGGACAGCTGACAGTTATTATTTGTGCTGTCATGAAGACAGACAGGGATATTTACAGTTTAAAATTCTTCCATTCATCCTTCCTCATAACCATCCAATCAGATCATTCAAAGCAGATAGAAAGATTTTACTTGATCATGTGTCAAAAGTATCATCTAATTTCCAATAGATTTCGCAACTTAATACATTTAAAACATGTCCTTCCTAGTTACAATTTAATAATCAATATTAATTAATTAAATTAATAAAATACAACAATAATTAAAAAACATTAAAGTTTATTTTTTACATTTACATTATCATAAATATTAATATAGGAAGATATCTATTTTTATTGTTTTTTAATTTATTTTTTATTGGATATTTTATTTACATTTCAGATGCCATCCCCTTTTCCTATTTCCCCTCCCTAGAAAACCCCTATCCCATCCCCCTCCTCCTTTTTTGCTTTTATACGATTTTTTTAATGTTAATCAAAGGCTTTATAAGTTCAATAACAGGATGCTCATACAATCAGAAGTATAACCCAATAGCCAACCTACATATATCAACTATCTTTGATTAACAGAGATATGCAAACATCCACCTCCAGGTTTCCCCTTCTGTCTCTCTCTCTCTTATCTCCTAGCTCATCCTTTCCTTCTCCTCTTCCTCTCTTTACTCCTCCCACCTTAGCTCCTCCTACATATCACCCTTCCTGTTAAAATAAAACTTTTCTCTCAAAATACAGTTAGAGCATAACTATACCAATTTGTGTCAGTAAGGTACAAGATAGACTTAATACCCAGTCCATCACTTTGTTGACTAACCAGAACCTCTGTCATCTCTCCTAACTAAAAGATTTAGTTCTGAACCTGGCTTTTTCCTTGGCTTTAGAGTGAATGTGAGCTGAAAACCATCCTCTCAAATCTTTTCTCTCAAAATAAATATCTGAATTTGCCTATAAGTCTATAAGTCTTCAACCCCATCAGAAATCCATAATGACTGAGTTAACTAAAATTATGGGAAGCACAAAGCACAGCTTCTAAAACTTAGCCAATTTAAAGAGACCACTGAAAACCTGGACAGTCTCTATACTACAAAACGTTGAAGCATCTGATCATCAGCCTTCTGGCCCAGGATCATCGGACAGTCCTAGTGATGCAGAATTAGCAAGGGCTGATTACTCTGTATTGGCAGATATAATCAGTGGACTATTCTGCAAGTGTGTCCTTTTCTGGACAGTAATTTTTCTGTAGATGAAAAGAGGCAATTCTTGCCTAGTGGCTCTCACCACAACTGAAGTAACTCCAAAGATGCTCAATTTCTCCTTAGAATTCAAGACAAGAAGCTGTCAAGAGCAGACAGGTCTCTAATCAAAAGGAACATCAATACAGAAATATTTGTAACATCAATTCTGTGGACTTCTGATGTTTTGAAAACCAACTATCCATGTAAGGCAATCTGGACTGTTACCTGTTAACTCCACTGAGCTATTTCTAAATAAAATATAGAGAACACCTTAACAATAAACTCAGAGCAGTGAGTATGCTATAGGCCCTTAACTTACAGGTTAACCATCAAAATCAGTTTAAAAAGTTAAAGAAGGACTAGGTCTAAGCCTTGTATACCTAAATGTGTTCTATAAGTACAATGCCTATGGGAATAACAATATTAATCTCACATTTTTATCAATAAGAAACTTGTACCAATAAAAATCTTAAATTTGAAATCAAAGTAAAATTTTACCATTTAAAAAATTATAACTACATCTTAATAACAATCATACATATTTCTACCAATAGGTTATGGCTATGCAATAAATCCTAGCTAATCCTTCCTGTTCCAACAAAACCACTACTTTTCCCTAGAAAGACAGCCCAATATTAACCACCTCAGTCCCCAAGCCCAAGGAATAGGGATGCTGACTCTTTATTAACTTCTTCAAGATGATTACAGGCATTGAGATATTAGAAGAGGGGCAGGGGCAAGAGTAAATTGATAAGCCTCTGATGCCGTGGTTTCACTGCATCCAGCTGGAATTCCAGAACATCAGAGGTTCGAGCAGGTCTGCTCAGCCTGCTTGATGAGTAGATACACCAAGGCTGTGCATTCGGCAATATACAATTCTCAAAACAAATTTTAGTATTATGGTAATTTTTTGTTTGAATTCTGAAATCTCGTCTTCTGGCAGCCTGTTTCTGTCATGTTTAATCCATATAATTCTGAGAGTTTCTATGAGGGTCTGCTCCCACCATCCTCTTATTCCTGCCTCCCTGCTCTCAAATTCTCCAACACTAGGGAATTCTAACTTTCAGGCACCAAGGCCCTCCACTTCCACTGATGCCTAACCCCCTTACCCCATACCCACTCCTTCTATTACTATGAGGGTGTGCTCCCAACATCCTCTCATTCCCACCTCCCTGTTCTCAAAATTCCCCAACACTAGGGAATCTAAATTTTCAGGCACCAAGGTTGTCTACTTCCACTGATGACTGGCAAGGCCACCCTCAACTACCTATACAGGTGGAGCCATGAGTACCTTCCTTTATGTTCTCGGTCTGGAGATTTTAGAATGGCTACTCCAGCTTGTTTCTTAAGACCATTTGCTTGAAAATTTGTTTTCCAGCCTTTTGCTGTAGAGTCTGTCTTTGTCACTGAGGTAGGTTTCCTGTATGCAGCAAAATGCTGGGTCCTGTTTACGTATCCAATCCATTAGCCTATGTCTTTTAATTGGGGAATTGAGTACATTGATGTTAAGAGATATTAAGGAGAGAAGATTTTTGCTTCCTGCTATTTTTGTTAACAGTGAAGGCATTGTTTGTGTGGTTATCTTCTTCTGGGTTTGTTGGAAGAAGCTTACTTTCTTGCTTTTTTGGGGGTATAATTGCCCTCCTTGTGTTGGTGCTTTCTTGCTATCATTATTTGTAGTGCTGGGTTTGTGGAAAGATATTGTATAAATTTGGTTTTGTCGTGGAATATCTTGGTTTCTCCATCTATGGTAATTGAGAGTTTTGCTGGGTATAGTAGCCTGGGCTGGCATTTGTGATCTCTTAGGGTCTGTATGACATCTGTCCAGCATCTTCTAGCTTTTATAGTATGTGGTGAGAAGTCTGGTGTAATTCTGAGATGTCTGCCTTTATATGTTACTTGGCCTTTTTTCCTTACTGCATTTAATATTCTTTCTTTGTTTTGTGCACTTGGTGTTTTCATTATTATGTGACAGGAGGTATTTCTTTTCTGGACTAGTCTATTTGGTGTTCTATAGGCTGCTTGTATGTTTATGGGCATCTTGTTGTTTAAATTAGGGAAGTTTTCTTCTAAAATTTTGTTGAAGATGTTTATTGGCCCTTTAAGTTGGGAATCTTCACTCTCTTCTATACCTATTATCGTTAAGTTTGGTCTTCTCATTGTTTCCTGGATTTCCTGGATGGTTTGTGTCAAGAACTTTTTGCATTTTGCGTTTTCTTTGACAGTTGTGTCAATATTTTCTATGGTATCTTCTGCACCTGAGATTCTCTCTTCTATCTCTTGCATTCTATTGGTGATGCTTAAGTCTATGATTCCTGATTTTTTTCCTAGGTTTTCTATCTCCAGGGTAGTCTCCCTTTGTGATTTCTTGATTGTTTCTACTTCCATTTTTAGATCCTGGATGGTTTTGTTCAATTCCTTCTCCTGTTTGATTGTGGTCTCTTGCAATTCCTTAAGGGATTTTTGTGTTTTCTTTTTAAGTGCTTCTACCTGTTTACCTGTGTTCTTCTCAAAGTCTTTGAGAGTGTTATTTATGTCCTTCTTAAAGTCCAATATTATCATCATTTGAAGTGATTTTAAATCTGAATCTTTCCCACTGATATGGTTAATTCAGGACTTTCTTGTATGGGAGAACTGGATTCTAATGATGCCAACTACCCTGGGTTGCTGATGCTTATGTTCTTGCACTTGCCTTTCGCCATTTGGAACTCCTTAGTGCTACCTGCCCTGTCTCTGACTGGAGCCTGTCTTTCCTGTTATCTTATTTGTATCAGAACTGTGTGGGTGGGTGTTACTACTGAGGTTAGAGCTGGGGCTCAGGATCTGCTCAGTGCTCAGGTTTAGACCAGAAGGAACCAGTGTTCCAGGCCAGGAGTGACTTCCTGGGTCCTAGTGGGTCCCACTTACTCCCTATTTGGGCCGGGTGTTGCTGTCTCCTTACCTAAGATGCTGCCTGTGTTAGAGCTACTGGGAGGCCCACTTCCTCTGGGTTCTGTGAGATTGGGGGCAGAGCTATAGACTAGGATCTGCTCAGTGTTCAGGCCCAGACCAGAAGAGATATCTATTTCTAATAATGAAAAAAGATTATATACAGGATTTCTGAGCAAGTGTTTAAGAGAATTAAACAGACTCAGTTTGATATGGTAAGCAGTTTAAACTCTCTTTATTGTTCTGTTAGAGTAAATAAGTACATCCGGTTTCCAACATGGTTTCAAGTGCTTGAGGCATAGCATTTTAGAAATCATGTGCATGTTGGTGTAAAGTTAGATTTCCTGTCTGGAAATGTGACTCTTTTACTTCATTGATGTGTTCTATTGTCATTTTTCAAATATGTTTTACCATGAATCACCATGCAAATTGAATAATTAATCAAAAACAAGCCATGGCTTACATTGAGTCATTCATGATTGATATAATTCTCATATAAAACACTTTCTAGCATCTCCTTTGTGTCAAGTACCATGCTAGGTTATGAAGAACAGAAAGAAATAAATCATTTTCTTTAGCTCTAGGACATCAAGAGTATTATCAACATTTTACTGGCAGAAATAATCATATTAGTAGGTAATATGACATGTATTTTGTGCTTTGTATATGCCTGCAGTGTTCTAAGAATTATACACATGTCTTTTTAATGTAACATATCTTCTTGAATGTAGACACTTTACTATTCCTGTTTGATATGTGCAGGCATAGAGAGATTAAGTTACATACCCAAAGTTACATGGGATAACAAAAGATAGGAATAGGTTTCAGATGAGACTCAGTCTTATGTTCTGTACTATGTAAGCCAGGAAAACACTGCTTCACTTTCAGCATCTAAGAGGCATAAGGCTAAGTCCCACAAAATATGACGTAAGAAGAAGAAATAACAATGAAAAATTGAGAGCCCTTTCCCTAAAGCTGTTAGGAGAATCTCATAGATACCATTTAAAAGGGAGAGTGATCACTATTACAGTGATATTGGAAAAGATTAGTAGTACCCCGTTAAGATGAACCTCATGAACGTCCTTGGGTAATTTGTGTCGTATCCTATTCTGGACTCATATCTCTGTCCTTTGGGGGGGTTGGATATATGTTGCTTTCCTTTACTGTTTATTTAGACTTTTATGAGCTACAGTTCTTGAACTAAATAACTATAAATCCACTTTCCTTGAATCTCTTTTCACACTGAGAATTATAGCTGCCACAGAAACTCTTTAGTCTCCTATATGTGTGATTACATTTACCTAGAACAAAAATCTACCAAAGTCTGTGTGTCTCTACCTAAGCCCAGCAGAGAAACAAAGACTGGTGAGATCCAGGGCTATTGGTATTGAAAGGAGTAATAGTCCATTTGCATATTCCTGATGGGAAGCTGGACACATTGCTGGGGTGTGACCCATGAATAGTAAACTATAAGATGTACACAGTGTACATGATTATGTTCAAATAATAGATGACCAAGAAGTGAGTCTCACAAAACACCATTCACCTTCTGTACTATACTCTGGCTCCTTTGTTCTCGGTTTCTTGATTTGATGACATTGATCCAAAAAGCCAGCTCTGTCCTCTCAGATTTTCAGTGTTTTGCCTCATTGTCAAATTGTATTATATCATGGCTCAGTTGTCTCTGGCCTCAGCCTAATCTTTGTGTTTCTCCTCTGACTTATATAGATTATTCTTCCTTATTCTTCTGTGTCTACAAATGTCTTTTGTCTCTTCTCACAAGCTTAGCTTGTGAGCCTCACTTCTCACCCCTCTTTAAGACACTTGATGTTCATGAGAAATATTTAATTTTGTGGCAAGCTTCTTCAAAACTAATTGGTGCAAAAATTTTTCAGCCCAGAATAAAGAGTGGGCAGGATCCAGGTATACACAAGAGGGAAGTTCTTTTCTTCCTTTTCTTTTCTTTTATATACTTTCATTTTTTCTTTGATTTTTATCTGCTGCTGAACATGCAGAAATATTATAAAACAACTTTCAAGAGGACGGCATTAACACAGAGCTACTTTTATATTTTGGTTAAGGAAATCAAAGAATCTAGGAAAAATAAAGCAGTCAGGAATGAAGTTACACTAAAAACAAATGATGTTACACTCAAAAACAAGGTCCATGTTGGTAAGATGCAAGTCACAAAGTTGCCTCAAACTAGTTTAGCAGCAGATGTTTGGGGGAAAATCTGGTTCACTGTTTCTGAAAGACAGAAAAAAAAGCTGCAAAAAAGGTACAGCACATTTCATTGAATTGACAATTTATAAATTTTTCTTTTAAGGACTGTAGCCCCATGTTAGGGAATGGAGAAATAGCTCAGTTGGCACAGGGTTTTCCTAGCATACTTGGAGTCCTGGGTTTGATCACAAATACCACGTACGTTGGGTGTGAAGATGCTCTCCTGTAACCCTGGTACTTAGAATATAAAAACAGAAGGATCAGAAGTTCAAGGTCATGTAGCAAGTTCGCAGTCATTCTAGAATCAGGAGACCCTGTCTCAGAACACAAACAAACATACAAACCAATGGGCATATAATAAGAAGGCCCTTTAGTACAGAATCAAAAAGCACATACAAGATTTTTAAAGGTCTGTGCCTTGGAAATTATCTTGCTAAAGTGATTACATCAATTTAGATAATGCTGTTTGGTTCTGATAGATAATCTCTCCCAATCTCTCTCCAGACTAGGTTTTAGAAACTGGAGAACAAAAGTCTCTGGTTTGGTATTCACCGGAAATAGTCTGGAGAAAGAAATGCTCACACTGAAACTTATATTTAAAACGTCAATGAGACTTAAAATGAGTGTTAACACATAAAGGACTCTCAAAAGTCCTGCAGTTAAAAAACAGTCTTCACCTTTTTATAATTCAATTTTCCTTCAAACATGAGTGACATAGAACAACTGTTATATTGCTATCTCCTAGTTTGTTACTTGAGGATTTTTTCTATATTCAAAGAGTATATGAGCAGTTGATGATGCTAATAAAAACTAAATGTATGAGGAGTGGTTTCAGCTCCTAGTGTAACACAGAGTCTTTTTGGAAATTAGGTGAAATAAAGCTAAACCTCAGAGAAGGCTTTACTTACATTTTACCTTAAGTTAAACAAATTCTTTTAAATTCAGAGAAATTCCCATTTCAAGAGGATTTTTTGTTTGTTTGTTTGTCTACAAATACTGGAAATAACCACTAACATCAATGTTGCCAGACTTATTTATAGTTTCTCAAAAACACTAAACATACATACAAATAAAGCTATTCACCTGCTGTGCCGAAGTCTTCCGGAAAAACCAAGATCCATCATTTTTAGATCAGACTCACACTATAACTGCAATGATCATACAAATATTTTTTTAAAAACATTCAGAAAACAATTGTTTTTAAAAAAACATTTCTCAGCAACCCTTGCATATTTCATATCTCTGTAGAAATGAATAATTTATAATAATTATATCTTAGGTTTATTTTTAGTGCAAAGGCAGAAGACATTAATGAAAGATATTTTAGTAACAACTTTGGCAAGTATTCTGATTTAAAAACCTCACTAAAATTATTTTCTTCTCAGTAAAACACCAACTGAATAAATCATCTGAATGAGCTGCATTGAGTCTGAACAAGGTGCATGGAGTCTGGATGTCTTCTCTCCAGCTTGTTGGAGTTCTTCACTGTACTCTCTTCCTCCCAACGCCAAATGCCAGAAGTTACATTCATAAGTCACTATAGACAAATCACATTTTTCTGTTGATCAAATAAATTTATGAAAGTATAAAAATAAAAAACACATATAAACACAAATTAACAGAGTAGATTTTTTTTGTGTGTGAGTGTTGGCTTAGCAAGGACAGGACCTTGGGTTTATTCCCCAGCAATAAAACAAACAAATAAGCAAACAAACCACAAAATAATCATAAGTGTTAATTAAGCACAGACTGTCCTTGTGAAAACAGTAGCAACACATTGAGGCAGAACACCCTGAGCTCTGTTGCAAAGCTGCTGATGAAATCTCGCTGACACTCAGCTCCTTATGAGCCTGAGTAAATAAAACAGGGTGTGTTTTTAATACTTGAACTTCTTAATATATAGGCTCCAACCATTGATACAAAGATGTTATTTAAATATGCATCTCTAGCTATGCTTGCTGTTTTAAAACACAGCACCTTAAATCCCATTTCATCTGGAACACCTATTCTACTAAGTTCCTCAAGTAAGACATTAAAACTTGAACTTGTGTTATAAGCCAACGCAGGAATGTCCTCATCACCCCTATGCTTATTGTAGCCTGGAAGTCTGGGCTCTTCCCTACACACCTTCCTCACATCCAGATGTTAGTTGGGAAGTTAGGAAGTGCTCAGCCATTGCACTGTTCAAGGTATACTAAAATAGAAGGCTGTGTGTGCATCTTTTATTTGTAAATCCAGGACTTGTGCAGTTTCAGGCTGGCACAGTAATGAGATCACACAGCAGTCGGCAGGGAGTTTAGAGCAGATTAACAAATTACCACATCATCCAACCTGGCCCAAGCCCAAGACCTGACCCTCTTTGTGTTGTATAGCCATGTTCTCCCTTCTATTTTTCCTTCATTCCTGATGCTGCGTCACTGCCTCCTAAGCGACTTCCTGCAGATCCTGTCATTCTCTTTCTCGCCACTGGTCAATCTTTCTGTTGCTGAAGTGACAGAATACATTTACTTGTGTTTTAGAACCCATTCCAAGCCCATTTATAGTGGTCATCATGGATACTTTCTTAAGTAGTGAATGATAAAGCTCATTGGTTCAAGCTGCTGCTGGAGCTTCCTCAGGCAGTATAATAACCACATATTGCTTTTTTTTTCTGTTCCATCAAATATTATGGGAAATACAAGAGGGAAAATGCCAGGTATAGAGTGGTCTTTTCTGACACATAAGTAAGTATGTTTTTGTGGGGCAGAGGACAGTGCCAGAAAATCTGGTAAGGCTGAGCTGGGTTGTAAGCCCAGGAACCCTAAGGGACAGTAGGAACTTCACTTGCTCCAAACCAGCCCCCTTCACTTAACCACCGCAGAAAAGATTGTGAACATCAGTCCCATAGGGGAAGTGCTCCCAAGCCCCACAACAGCAGATGAGGTATCCCACCCACCCCAAAACTGTCTCTAAGATCCTATCCAGAAGAAATAATGGCGTGTGAGAGAGAATTATTCCATCACTTGAGAGCATCTGTCGTATAAGAGCTGTACCACTTCCTGGGAAGAGAATGCTCTCCCAAAGTTTTTACTGCTGAAAGTTTCCTTGCACCTCCCTTGATAGCTGAACCCTTTATCTTAGAGCAACAGTTGCAGCTGGAGCAGCAGCAGCAGCAGCAGCAGCAGCAGCACCAGAGTAGCTGTATTGGTTGCACTTCCCATCCCTAACTGCACCCTTTCCCCTTCTCTTGAATAAGGCCAAAGATCTCCACAGATAGCATCTGGTGCACAGTCCTGCAGGTTTTTAATAATTTCCACTAGTTATACTCATTTCAATAAATAATTTTTTACATGAGAATACATAGGTAAGTATCAATATAGAAATGAATTTGTGTCTCTGACCAGCAGACAGTAACTACGCAAGTTGGAGTTCTTCTCAACCCAGTTTATTCAGGATCCTTTACCATTCTCTTTCTGGAAGTCCTTGATCCCCTTAACGGCTGTCCTTTTATACCTCTGCCTGTCCCATTCAGCACCTATCATGTGGGCATGCCTCATTGGTGCACGTCAAACAGCCCGATTCTGCGTGGCAGCGAGTCTGCGCAGTAGTTTTGCTGTCATGGCTCTGTCAGGGAAAGAAGGGCAGCATGCAAACCGCCAAGAAGCGGCGCTCGAGACTTTGCAGGCGCCATTCATAAGATTTGGCAGGTGTCCCAGGCGCCATTTTAGCGGCCACGCTGCTGCACCTGCTCCTCACATTTCTTTTCAAAGGGTTTATGTAGGTCATATAAAGGTAGAGAGTTGGTAACATTTATAAATGTTAAGAGATTTAATGTGGAGAATAAAAGTGAATAATTGCACAAAAGATACAGAACAAATATGCATAATTTTTAGGGTTAATTTGTGTGTATGTGTCTGTGTCTCTGTATGTGGTCTGCTTCTGTGTGTGTGTGTATGTGTGTGTGTGTGTGTGTGTGTGTGTGTGTGTGTGTGTGTACATCTGTGTGTGTCTGTGTGTGTCTGTGTGTGTGTTTGTACTACCATGTTTGTTCAACTCCTCACTTTTGTCACTCATGAATAAAAAAAAGATATTAAACTATGGCCTCATCTTCAGCCTCAATGTCAAAATAGCAGCTAAAGCTCTGACTTTTCTCTGTGTATGTGTGGGCAGGAAGGAGTATTCAAAGATTCTCTGTGTATCAAAGACAACTTGAATTCGTGTCACAGACTCCGAAGTAACATAATTGCAGGTGCAGGACTCTGTACCTGACTCTATGATTCCAAAATTTTAAAAATGCTGTTTATACATTCTTTAGGTTATAATGGGAGAAGAATTGGACATTTACTTAAAACTCTTTACTATATATGTTGAATATTTGCTTAAATTTGTTTGTTGTATGTTTACTCTTCTCCTAATTTCCTTTAGCGCTATTTTCAAAGCATCTGTACTTTACTTTTAGTTTAAAGATGTTAAAGAGTCTAAGTAATGACATAGTCATCAGGTATCAAAATTGACTAATGCATTTCACACCCTTGTTCTAACAACTAATGGGATGAAGCCTGTGCTTTCTGTGTCTTTTCTACTCAGTCTATTTGGCTGGATAATTTGTGTGATTCTTATTCAAAACAGCAATACTTAAAGAGTATGGGGTTAAAGATATAGCTCAGATATAGAGTTGTTACCTAGTATGTATGAAATCCTGGGTTCAATACTACACACACACACACACACACACACACACACACACACACACTCATTCACATGCCTAATTTATCACTTAACTCTTAAACTCATCCAGAAGCCTTGTCTTTATTTTCATCCCTTTCTCTAAACTGTTAGCATACTGGGAAGCCCAAGAAACTCATCTAAAGTTATGCTTAAGAAAACATCTCAACAGATGGGTGCCTGATAAAATTAAAGCAGACCTCAAGTTCATAGGACTAGTAAGAGTCAGTCAGACATGTGCACACAATCTTCTTAACTCTGTAGATAAAAAGATTGATTTTTGACCCTGAAATTAGTCAGACCTGGTGTGCATAGCTTATAAAAAGACAAATGGATATTGTATTTGAGATTATTTTATTATTTTCCTGTCCAGAGAGCCCTGGTGACAAAAGGAGTGATTGACCTGCTGCTTTAAAACCACATGTCCTGACATAGCAATTTAGCAATGCTCATTCTCAAGCCCGTTTCATCAAACTGCTAAGTTTAAACAAGTTGGATATGAGAACTGTTTCTACATGTCTAGTTGTCTGTATAAACACAGTCAATAGAAATTGTTTTAATTGAATAAGAGAAAGCTTATCTTGCAAATTATTTTCCATGTTAATCTGTGAATTTTTCTCCACTTTTTGTGGAATTCCCACAAATGCCAGTAGTCTCCTCCTGGCATCATAAAACATATCAAATGACAGTGCTGTGGCTTCCCATTTCTTTTCCTTTCTTTTGTCTTTTCTAAGTTTCTTTCCTTCCCTTCTTTCTCAACTTGTATCTATTGTGTGTTGCCACATGCCAAGCAGTGTTATAAACACTTCAAACAGAATGACTTAAAACACTGGCTTGTGTTTGTTTAAAAAGACCTTAGACTCCAATAAGGCTGTTAGATAGCCATGTTTTTTTTTGTTTGTTTTTTTTTTGTTTTGTTTTTTTTCTGATTTCAGTGTGAGAACTATGAAGATAAAGTTGAGAATACAGTGAATAGGAAGCCCAATGAGGGAGATGTGAGCACTGAAGAAGATGGACTTTAGTGTAAAGAGATGATACAAATAGAGAGAAGGGCTTACATGAGAGATAGAGTGAAGACCAGAGAGGCTCAAGTATACAAGAAAACAATATAGTACTCAGGGGATGTGCTCTCAGGTGGGAAGGAAATGGTAAAGGATGAGATTCAAAAGAAAGGTTTTGCATCTCTCACAAATAGTTTAAAATTCATCATCTAGATAATGGAATGTGGGCATTATTGGGCATAAGAGTCATATGAAGATAATTACAAGAATAATAAGCTTCATCATATTGTGAACAATGTTATATTTTCCTTTCAAGTTTGTATGGCTTCAATCTTAGATGTCTCCACACAAGATCTTGTGTTTGAATACCTGGTACCAAAATAGTGGCACTGTAATACTGTGAATACTGTGGAATATTTGTTTGCTTGAACTGGAACACCAGGAGCAGACATTTGAGTGTTACTATGCAGCCTTGTTTATGGGTTGCTGTATGTTTCCTGGCTCACTGGACATATAAGCAACTCTGTACCATGCTGCTGTCTCCAGAGTCAGAACAGCTTTAGATCATCACATTTTCCCACCATGAAAAACTGAAATCCTTCAAGACTTATGAACCAAAATAATCCTTTCCTCCCTCAAGATGCTTCTATTGAGTGTTTTATCAGAACAAAAAGAAAGGTAACTAATCCAAAAGTATTACAATATCTGATTCTCAACATAACACTATAAGGTATGCACTAGTTAACTCATATTTCACAGGTAAAGAAACAAACTGTTTAGTACTGAGAGTATGCAAGCTTGCAAACTCAACCAAGGTGGCTCAGGTATAATTAAAGGCAAATACATGAATTTCAGTTCTAGGCAACCTAACTGAGAAAACTCTTACCTTTATAATCCATAGAACAAACTCTAGACATCGGGAAAACCCATGTTCTTCTATCATCTCCACGTAAACTGTAGTCGTTATGCTTTACATGAATATAAAAATCATAAAAGATTTTTGAAATTCAAATTTTAGTGTCTCTGAATACTGATTTTTAAAATTTTCTAATTCTGTTTAGTTTTTCATTGCATGGATAGCTTAATATTTTAAGGAATATATGTTAACTATCTGTCATAAAGACTAAGTAATCAAGATGCTGCAGCCCTTTAATACAGCTTCTCATGTTGTTGTGACCCCAACCATAATATTATTTCAACTCCACTTGATAACTATAGTTTTGCTACTTTTATGAATCATAGTAGAAATATCTGATATGTAGGGTATCTGATATGCAGCCCCAAAAGTTTAGAACCACTGATCTAAAAACAAAACCTTTATAGAAATGATTCTCATTCTTGGTATGCTGGAGAAAATTAAAACACAGACTGCCTGAAAAGTGAAAAAGCAGTGGATATTTTTTATCCCTGTGACTTTAGTATATCAGAAAGGACATGGCCACACTTGCCTGTGATAGTTTGTGAATTTAAGAGACAGCAGAAGCAACCATTAAGAGGGCAACAATTAACCCAGTTTCTAACTTGGCTCTGCTTTTCTATGTTATTGTGTTTAAGGTCCTAGGCTGGAAACTTACCTCTACTATACTTTGGCTGTTCAGTGGCTTCTTTTATAATTCTCCCACTTGTTGGGTTTGTGGCTGTAGAAGACACCAAGGAATTTCAAAACCAGTGAGAAAGTGAATTTCATAGCTAGAAAGAATAAAAGAAAGTTCAGATTTTTCAAATAGCATATGGAGGTCTTAAGAAGGTTGGAGACTAATCCAAGGACTGATGTCTGAAATTGCATGGTCTGAGACCTTTTATCCTGCTTTTCCTGTGTTGTTTTCAAGAGGAAAAATTTAGTTTCTGTATCAATCTCGTCAAAACTTTCTGCAGAGCCCAGAAATGCTGTGATAATCTGAATGGCACTGTTGTTGTTTTCCTAACTCTGAAGGAATTCAGGGGCAGGTTTCAGAGAGGGTGACCACCACAGCTGTAGCACAAGCTTGCAAGCAGCAAGCTTTTTCTCTAAGTATCTGCAGAGAGAGGGAAAGGCTTCTCCATTGCATCAGTTGCTTTCTGGGAGCATGAGAACATGTCTTAAAAACTGGGGGAAGGTGATAACATCTGAAGTGTAAATAAAATATCCAATAAAAATATTAATTAAAAAAAAAAAAGCCCTGAAAAGCCAATATGCCCTTCCAGTTTGCCCAAGGTTTTTCTTCTTTTGAAGATAAAGTCACAAATCCTTGGAACAACTTTTAGTCCTGGGCCAGCTACAGTGATTTTTTTCCCCCTACTAGGAAATTCAGGAGAGCAATAGTTTCTGAGGTCAAAGCTCAAGGACATTTTACTCTATTAAGGAAAATACAGTGAACAGATAATTAAATGATACTTCTTTTTTTCATGTCTGATTAATTTTTTATAATTCTATAGCATTCAATATTTTTGTCACCAACTTTGCCAGTCTTTCTATGACAAGTATAACAGCAAAATCTACTTGAGGAAATACTTATTTTTGCTCATGATTTCAATGATTTTGGTATACGTTTGACTGGTTTCATTGACGGCAGGCTTGAAGCAAATCTGATCATGACAGTATGATAGAATGAAATGACTTACCTTGTGGCAGACAGGAAGCAGAGAAGGGAAGTGACTGGGAATGAGGTGTAAGGCCTGAGAGGACTCTATCCTGTGACTTTCTTCCTTCAATCAGATTTTAACTTCTAAAATATCCTCCTCTCAACATAACCTTACCAGGTAGACACTGGGCTTCAATATTATTTACGGAGAATACTCAATATTTAAATAATAAAATATTTTAAATGAAAAGTTGCTTCAGCAAATGTTTCCCTAGATGTAATGCTCCAGTAAACAATAAGTAGGTGCTACTCAAATAAGTAGAAGCAGCAATAGGAGAAAGGAAAGGCGGGCACTTGGCAGCCCTGTGCATGTGGGAAACAGACAGGAAACCAGCTGATGTCTGCTAAGAGATATAAGCAAATTGGTTCCCTGATGCATAAAGTTGGTGTTTGTGTTTGGTGACAATGGCAGTGGTTGGGAGGATGTGTGACATTTGGCTACTCTTTTACAGGGTTTGTAATTAGTATGATGAGTGTGGACAGTGCAGCTGCGGAAGCATTAAGAGTGGCTCTGAACTGGGAAATCAGTAGGTCACATAATCCTAGAGTTGAGGAGAATGAAGGTGGGGACATCTCCTAGACTGCTGGGATGGCTAAATGCATTTACTGTGACAACAAGAAGACCTGAATTCAAATCAGAAGCATCTGTGTAAAATCCAGGCATAGCCATGCATCCTTATAAACCCTACCACTGGGAGTCAGAGAAAAGCTGGTCCTAGAAGATCACTGGCCAGTCAATCTATTAGGAAAGATTAGCATCAGGTTCAGTAAGAAACCCTGTCACAAGGCAACAATGCAGAGTGATAGAGAAAGACACTGATTTATTTCTCTAGTCTCCATACGCATGGACCTTCCCCTGTGAATACAACACATTCTCTCTCTCTCTCTCTCTCTCTCTCTCTCTCTCTCTCTCTCTCTCTTCTCTCTCCTCCTCCTCCTCCTGCTCCTCCTCCTCCTGCTCCTCCTCCTCCTCTTCCTTCTTCCTCTCTCTCTTTCTCTCTCTCTCCATACAATAAAAAAATTTAAAAAATAAAAATAAATTTAAAACAGAAATTATATCCACAACTACACTTTCAAAAAACAACTGACCTTTGCCTTCTCTCTGGCCACCTCATGGCATGTATTAAGTTTGTATTTAATAGAAAATCTATAAATAATTGTAAATATCCTGTTCTGTAAGGCCCTACCTACATGCTTGTTGCTGCTGGTCTAACTGATCTAAGAACAAGTAAGCATTTAATTGCTTTAAGAATCTTCTATATCTGTGCATGAGGGAAAACCCTTCAGAAACTCAGGTTTTCTTTTCTGATTCTAAGGGAGCTAATGTAAATCTTCAATATTTCTAGCTACTAATTGATCTAAACATAGACGTTCCATGCCACTGAGTCTAGGAACATTCTGACCTTTGATCATCTTTCTTTCTTTCTAGTTGATATTTTATTTATTTGCATTTCAGATATTATCCCTTTTCTCCATACCCCCCACCATTAATTCTAAATCCCATCCCTCCTCCTCCTTTTTTGCTTTTATAGTATTTAAATTACATGCAAGTATTAAGGTCAGTTCTAGGTTGAGGAACTGGCAATACAATAGACGAAAATAGTTAAGGAACAAGCAAGACAATAAACTCAGATAGTCAAAAAACATGCAGGACAATAAACAGAGTCCCATAATCACTCTTGTGATCACTATTTCTAAGGGCTTACCAGGATGACCAAATACATGAGCATACTTCTCTTGTCCTAGCCCAAAGTCATTTTAATGCCTGAAGCCTACTTCTTTGTTCTAGCTTAAATTTTAGATTCCAGACTATTATTACTTTTTGTTCTAGCCTAGGATTTAGATTTCTGCCTGAAGTTACTTCTTTGTTCTAGCCTAATGCCAGAATCCTGCCTGAAGTCCATTTTCTTGTTCTTGGACTATGTCTGCCCCAGTCTGTGGGAATTCAACGACACTCTAGGGAAGGCAGTGAAAGAATGAAGGGACAAGAAACACAAAGAATAAGAGCTAGTCTGGAGTTCTGATCAAGCTCTGAAACTTTAATTTCAGGGGGCAGGTTATAAAGACACAGCAAGCCGAAAAGTTTGGGCGAGGGTCATTGGTTAGGGCTATCCCACTATTGAAGCCTTATTGCCCCAGATCATCTCACTGTCTTAACTGGCTCCAAGGAAATGCCAGATATTCTTTAAGTTCCTGGGATCTGAGATTAGGTTCCCCAGAACAACAGGTAATTTCCTGGGTTTGGCTCCCAGCATATGTCAGATTCCTTACAAGCAGCCCATTTCTTTGTCCTTGGTCAATGTCAGATTCCAGCCAGACAGCCCCAAAAACTCTTCATATTTTCTCTTTTTTCTAATTGAATAAACAAGACTGAGCCTGTCTTAGGTTGTTCTGACAAGAATGCCTTCCTTACCTGTCATGAAATATGCATTATCTAAAGCAATGCACTTTCGTCTTAAGTTGGTAGGGCTCTGTGTACAATCTTACCCATCCTTGGCTTGCCAGCCTGTTAGATTAATAGCTCTGTCTTGGGGGGTTGGCAGTTTATTTTCAGTTTTAAATCATGTACTTGGGCTGCCAACCTGTTGATGTAGTTAGAGACAAGCTTTAACACAATGGTCAGGAATAAAAGAATTCCCAGGACAAAAAGGGCTAGCATGATCAAGCTATATATGTGATTCCTGAGGTTTGACCAAAATTAAAATATTGACCTCAAGCCATGAATAATTTTATCAGCATTATCTGCAGGATCAAAGCTCAATAGAACAGCTTTTTTCTTTCTTTAAATTCATCATCTTACTATGCAAAGTTAAAACATCCAAAGCAGTGATAGGTTATGCCAAATACCTTAAAGGTACTTTTAAACTTTTTTCTAATTATTATGACTATCATTATAAATTTTAGAAGTAATACCACTCTAATGGTATTTGTCATGACACTTGGGATGGCTCGTAACTCTTTTTTTTGGGGGGGGGAGCTTTTTCAAAACAGGGTTTCTCTGTGTAGCCTTGGCTGTCCTGGAACTCACTCGGTAGACCAGACTGGCCTAGAACTTAGAAATCTGCCTGCCTCTGCCTCCCTAGTGCTGGGATTAAAGGCGTGCGCCACCACCGCCTGGCGGCTCGTAACTCTTAAACCCTGAACCTCCTTCTGATAATTTGAATAGGTTATAGAGCATCAATCCATAGTTCCAAACACCTATATAAATCTTTTTGTATACTCAACACATTAGTAACATTTTTTTTGATAGATGATTAACAAAAGTAGCTGTCTTAACTTCTTGTGTCAAAACTATTGCAGAAGCAGTGGTGCTAAAATCAATGGAATTAAAGCTGCCATACCAGCAACAATCAAGCTCTCTACCCTCTTACTTCTGCTTAAAGCCCAATTCACTTGTTACAGCACTTTCAAGGTTTTTTCAGAGAAACAAGGTTTTCTAATACTCAGGGCAGTAAGACAAAAGCTAGTTGATATACCCCCATAACAGACATGTCAGGTTTCAACACACTAACACAGTTAGAAAGTATATAATCAGTGCAACTTACAATCTGTAGAAGAGACTAAACCAATTTTAGCTTGACAATTATAAGAGCCTTAACACATGCACTAACCATTGTTTGAAATCCAGATTCTGTCCCAACTTTATCTCTTGCTATCATAATATCATAGAGAACTGCAGCTAACTCCCAAATATGTCTCTTAAAATGTCCAGATCCCGCCTTCCAAATGCAGACTGTTATTTTCAATATTGAATTGATTTCTAGACAAGTACATGATTGAGATCAAATAAATGGTCACCTTTAAGAAAAATAAAAGAGTCATTATAATTTCTCTTTTTATTTCTCTGTC
The DNA here is from genome assembly GCA_030674055.1 of Rhabdomys pumilio. Classification (NCBI taxonomy): domain Eukaryota; kingdom Metazoa; phylum Chordata; class Mammalia; order Rodentia; family Muridae; genus Rhabdomys; species Rhabdomys pumilio. The sequence goes on along the minus strand of JANHMN010000012.1, from coordinate 74,055,523 downwards.
TCACAAGGTCTAAAATCTTGAGGCAAGTCAGCTTGTTCCATCTGGGATATAGGCAAGCAAAGGTGAATCAGGAACATATGTCCAATATAGCCAGATGCCCCAGCAAATGGGGATTTGACAAGACCCTAGGTAAGGGGGCAAAAGAATAAAGGGAAAAGAGACACAAATAATGAGAGCTAGTCTGGAGTTCTGATCAAGCTCTGAAACTTTAATTTCAGGGGCAGGTTATAAAGACACTGCAAAACAGGAAGTTTAGGCGAGGGCCATTGCTTAGGGCTATCCCACGAAGACCATCCCACTGTCATGTCCTTATTGCCCAAGACTATCCCACTGTTGTAACCAGCTCCCAAGAAATGCCAGACATTTTTTAAGTTTCTGGGACCTGAGACCCGTAAACATCCTTTCTTAACCTTGTACTGACTAGGCTGTCTAGAAGAGCAGGTCATTTCCTGAGTTTCTCTTAGAACAGCAGGTAATTTCCTGGTTTTGGCTCCTGGCAAGTGCTCCCTTTTAACAATTTTAAAAGAGGCTGGCAGGTGAATGCAGACATTAAGAAATCTTATCAGCAGATAAATGGGCATTGACCAGAGGGGAGAAGTATTGAACTGATCCTCCAAGTATCATTTGTAATGGTGTCTTTTTGGGGAAGAGAGAGTTATTTGTCTCATGAGCCATGTAGGATATTGAGGGTTCTAGTCGGCTGCTTTGAGACACAAGAAATCACCACCAACCTCTATGCAACCAGTTTTGCTTTTCAGGGGACTCAGAAGCAGACAATTTGGGTCCTCACCCTGTGGTACCTCATTACACACCCCTTTCAGGTACCCACATTGTGTCCGTGCCATGCAGAACCAATGTGCATAGATCGGAGTTCTATGCAGCCACTAAAGGAGCTATCTCATCACAAGTCTTAGCCAATCCTCTATCAGCAAGATCAAGTCTATGATAATGTACTTGTAGAGGTTGAGATGCCATGGAGTCAATTTGTTGTTTTACAGAGCCCATGAATCTGTTAAAGGGACAAAGACTGAAAGCCAAAAGGAGAATGGGTCTGACCACTGGACCCAGGATGGAGAAATGGGTAGTAAGCCAAGGAGAAGCAGAGAACCAGTTTTTCTTGTTCTCACTGTTTCTTTCACCATTCTAATCTTTCTCTGATCTTGGCCATACTATCTCTAACTACCCCAGTGTGGTCAGTATAAAAACTGTATTCCTCCTTGAAGGTAGCACAGAGCCCCCCTTGCTGAAGGAAAAGCAGATGAAGGATTTTTCCAGATTAGTGATGCCAATCTCTAGCTGTTTGATGTCCTTTACAAGGACCCATTGAAGTTCTGAGTAGTACAAGTCCCGAGACCTGCATCAGGATCAAAACCTCCAACAGCAATCACCATGGGTGGCTCATTTTTATCTGGAAACGAAAAAAGAAGGGAATTCTCAGAGAGATCTCTCTTCCCTGAATCTCAATTGTTATTCATTTTATATACAATTGGCTCTGGCTTTGTGGAGGTATCTATTTGTTTCACCAATATTTCTGGCAGCCATCTAGCCGTGCCTTCTTTGCTATCAAACAGACATATCAATCCTTGGCCCCATATGAGAACTGGGTCTGGGCCATTCCATTTATTAGTCTCATGGTGCCAAAAGCAATCAGCAGCAGATTTGCCATGAGCATCCAAATTTAGAAAATCGAGAAAAAACAAGGGATAATGGAGAATATTTCTGGGAGACCCCTCTGGGAGTATAACTCCCACTCTTTTGTTCTTTAAAAGCCAATATTTTAGAGTTTCTTGCAAAACCAGGGCAGAAGCACCAGTAGCTGCTCTTCTCACACTCAGAAAGTTATGAAGATGTTATTTTAAAGTTCCATGATACCTGTTTTACAATACTTTGTCCTTGAGGATTATAAGGAATCTCAGTAATACGGTTAATATTAAATTGTCAACAAAACCTCTCAAATGTCTGACTGCAATAACCAGTTCCATTATCTATCTTAATCTGATATAAAACATCAGGCATAGAAATATAATATAGACACTAAGTGCATTTTTAGTTCTCTTGTTAAAGCAGTTGCAACTAGAAAGCCTGAAAAAGTGTCAAATCACATGAACATGTTTTAATTTTCTAAAATCAGAAATGAGTAACATACACTTGCCATAATTGATTAGATATAAGTCATAAAGGATCAACACCATTATAAAAAAAATAGAGGACACTGAGAACAAGTTTTTGCAATTTGACTTGCACACTCTCTAGAAATATCAAATTATTGTCTCAAGGTATTATTATTTTGATGATATAAAGAATAAGATTGTATGGTCAATTGTTTCTATAAGTCTTATAATCTGCCTGGTATACAAATCTGCTCTGACATTGTCCTGGGGTCCAGACAATCCAGTATGAGCTCTTAAATGTCTTATAAAGTTAAGGAAAATACATGTTTCTTAAATTAAGTTGTATTTGTAAAAATTTGAGAATTAGTGATATTTAAAAAAGGAACAATGTTAAGCAATTATAAACCATGAGTTATATACTGGCTATGAGTATACAAATTGAAAGCTTGATTTTTCAGCATTTCAAACAGTGGCTACAGCATGTAATTCAATTATTTGTGCTGAAGCAGGGGGAAACTTAAGAAAATGAACATGTGAACCAATTATATATACTGTCTTCCCATTAGATGAGCTGTCTGTAAATATTTTCTGCTTTTCAATATTTTCTGGAGCAACAAGCACTCCCAAATTTTTAAGCTCATTATATGAGCACAAAGGCTTGAATTAAAACTCCTTCAGAGAGATCAACTAATAAAATACCATACAATGAATAATATACACTGAAAAATTCAAACTCTTAACTTATTGCATTAAAGCAAAAACAAATTTTTTATATATATAACATAAGGCTATTAACCATTCCTTGAGGCAAAATTTTCTAGTGATATCACATCATGGGTTCTCAAAAATTACAAGAATACTCACTGAATGCAAACTTCCCACCTTCACCAGGAAGTAAAGGAATGGTATGAAAACACTCTTCTAAATCTATAATAATTCTATGTGCATTTTCTGGAATGGCAGCTGGAGTAGGCAAGTCAGGCTATAATGTCCCACATGTTTATAAATCTTAAATTTGAACTTTGTTTTGGATTAATTGAATAACCAGTCCCTTGTAGCAGGCACAGCTATGCCATTGGAGGGAAGCAGGCATAATTTTAATTTCTCCAGCATAATTATTATATAACTCCTGGTCCATAAACTGTCTGTTGTGAATGTCTTTGGGTCTGAGGCTGACATTTCCTCCCCAAGGAAGAAGCAAGGCAATAAACTAATTCCAGAAAACACCTTTCTACGGGTTGATCAGGGTGACCATGACAAAGGAATGTCGTACCAGCTTCTGCTAAGTCCACTTTGAGCTTTGTCTTAACTCAAATGTGAGTGTTCTTAATCTGGGCCTATTTCCTGTGGCCTGGCCCAACAATTATCCTTCCTGCACTGGGGACAAATTCCAGGGGAGTGATTCTGCTGTCTATATATGCCTCTGTTTTTGGGGCAGTCTTTTCTAAAATGACCTAACCCCCATACCTAGAACATTCCTTATCACCTTGGTGATGTGAAAGCATGACTTGGACTGTAATTAGCAGTCTCACAAGCCAATTGTGGAACAAAAGGAACTCCTGCCTGTGGGTCTCTAAAAATTCTACCAGCCGCTTTTAGCAGCCTATTTGGAAATTCCTGAAATGGTTCATCAGGGCCTTGTTTGATAGCAGATAAAACTCCCACTGAGATCTTCTTTTCAATCTTGGGGGGCTAAATTTGCCTCTACCATGTTATCTAATATAGCTGTAAAAGTGGCAGCAGAGCTGTACTGTACTACAGCTGTTTTTTCCCTTTCTTTTTATTTATTTTTTTTAGATTTTTTATTAATATTATCAAATCATAATTTTTACTTTTTAACACAGGGGTTGTAAACACAAAAATGCAGGATGTGTGGAAGGGGATGACACAGGAGCACAGGTGTTCAGGGGGAGTACAGATATCTTTTAGAACAGGGTATCAGCTGGGTGAAAGTTCAGAGAACAGGTCACTATGACTCTGCCTATGATTCATTTGTCCTTATCTAATTTGGTACTATCTATCAAGGCTGCCTATTTACAAGGTCTATGACTACTCAGGCTGGTAGATTTCCACAAAAGCTGCCTGTTTGCAATAGCTTATAGCCCTCTGCTACAGTGTTTTTCCATAGAGCCCCAAGACTTTGTGTTAACAGGCATGTATGTCAGGCCTATTGCTGATTTTAAGCTTATGGCTGATTTTAAACCTTCAATGTATAAGCAGTGCTGCCCCTGACATCTCCTCCCTTCTCCAAGTATAGAAGGGCTGTGGCAATTCTAGTCTTGCCAAGGTGGGGATAGAGGCCTAACCTCCAGTAATTAAAGGGGACCTTGTAAAGAGGACTCCGGTCCTCTTGTTATTGTCCAGTGAGGCATAAGGGCCATACCCATCCTGATGTCTTTTTCCTGGAGAGGGGATACTTTTGACATCAACCCCTATGCAGTCAAGCTTGTCCCTCAGGGAACCCAGAAACCTATTTTTAACTTTTATTTATTTTTAATTTTTTTAACATTCTTTTAACATTTTTATTTAATTTTTTCCTCATAAAATATATTTTAATTACAGTATTGTCTCTCCCCTAACTTCTTTTTTTAATTTATTTTATTTTTTTATATTTTATTTACATTTCAGATGCGATCCCCTTTCCCTATTTCCCCTCCCTAGAGAAAACCCCTATCCCGTGCCCCCTTTTCCTTTTTGCTTTTATACAATTTTTTAAAATTTTTTTAAAGTGCCAGTCATAGGCTTTATAAGTTTGGCAATGCTCAATCAGAAGTGTAACCCAATGCCCAATCTAGATATATAAACTGTCTTTGACTGGTGGAGACACATGAACATCTGCCTCACACCCAAAAATATTTTTAACTTTTAAATATATTCCCTTGCAGTGCTTAGCCTTGCATCCTAAGCAAAAATTCAGATCGCCAGACAGAGGGGGTTCTGGGTGGCCCCTTTCTGCTTGGTCTAGGGGCAAAAGTCCCCTCTTTTATGTTGGGTGGAGATGGAACTTGGAAACACCCTCGATAGAGTAACAACCTCATCTAGAGTCTTATGGTCCTCCATAGCTAATTTATGATAATGTATCTAAATAGATTTTGCTATCAGATTATCAATCTGTTGTTTCACAGAGTTAGTCAGCCTACTTAAGGCCCAGGGACCAAAGGAAATAAGCAAAAATAACCCAATTAATGGTCCCAAGATGGAAGGAAGTAGGGTTAACAATCATGGAGAGGTTGAAGACCAATTCTTGTACAAGCTCTCATCTTTCTCTTTCTCTCTCTGTCTTTTCTCAAGACCTTCTCTGGTCTTTTTCATGCTGTCTTTAATCATCCCTGTTTTGTCTATGTAAAAGCAGCATTCTTTTTTAAGGGCTGTACACAGTCTAGAGCTGTACACAATCTTTTCTATTGTAAAAGAGAAAATCAAGTCCCATAAAGTCCTTTGCAATTTTTGGAGGTCGAATCAGACAGAGAAACGAGGGATTTCTTCAGATTAGTGATGTCAATCTATAGCTTTTTGATGTCCTTGTCAAAGGCCCATTGGAAGTCTGAGTAGCATAAGTCCGGAGGGCAGCATCAGGATTAGAACTCCTAACAGCAGACATCACGGGTAATTAATTTTTACTTGGAAAGGAAAAAAGAAAGGAATTCTCAGGGAAATATCTCTTCCCTGGATGTTAATTTTTATTCATCTTATTTATAATTGGGCCTGGTTTTGTGGGGGTATCTTTTTAATTCATTAATCTTTTTGGCAGCCATTTAGCTGTGCCTTCTGTGGAATCAAACAAGCATATCAATCCTCAGCCCCATATAGGAACTGGGTCCTGGCCATTCCATTTAAGGGTAAGAGGGACCTTCCACATAGTTGTGGCATAGTTTTTATTGGTCTCAGCAATGCCAGAGGCAATCAGTGGCAGATTTGCCATGACCTTTCAGTTTTAGAAAGTTAAGAGTATTAATTTCAGCACTTGGGAAGCAAAGGCAGGTGGATTTCTGAGTTCGAGGCCAGCCTGGTTTACAGAGTGAGTTCCAGGACAGCCAGGGCTACACAGAGAAACCCTGTCTCGAGAAAAGAGAAAAGAAAAAAAAAAGAAAGTTAAGAGTAAGAAAAGCATGCTCCTTTCACCCTCAGAGAGTCATGAAGACACTATTTAAAGAAATATAATTCTTTATCTCTTTTATCAAAGAACTATTATAAAACAACCAACAATTAATCAATCTATATAATATATCAATTAATGATAGCTTCTTTTACTTTTTGTAAAATTACTCTTTTGTCAATTAACTGTTGAGGGAAATTAGGATTTGCATCTCTCTTGAGAATATTAAACAGAGACATAAATTCTTTTGTGAAGAGCTTAAAATAAGATCTTAGCCAATAAGCATCTCCTGGAAACTTTTGAAAATTGTTTGAAATAAGTAAACTATCTTTTTTTTTTTTTTGCCAGACCCATTATCTGTTTTTTATTGGATATTTTACATATTTACCTTTCACTTTTTTATTTATCTCCTCTTCCTTTCTCCCCAAAAACACCTTATCCCATACCCCTTCTTCCAATTTTTATGAGGGTGTACTCCCACCATTCTCCCAATTCTGCCTCCCTGCTCTCACATTCCCCAACACTAGGGATCCAAACTTTCGGGGACCATGGCCCTCCACTTCCACTGATGCCTAAGGAGGCCACCCTAAGTTACCTATACAAGTGGAGTCATGAGTCCCTCCCTTTCTGTTCTCAGGCTGGAGGTTAAGACCCTGGGAACTCTGGTTGAGTATTTTGCTACTCCTTCAAAAAAAAAAAAAAAACACCCACAATTTGGTCTTCCTTTCTCCTCTTGAGTTTCATGTCTATGCATTGTGTCTTAGGTATTGTGAGCTTTTGGGCTAATATCCACTTATCAGTGAGTGCATGCCATGTATGTTCTTCTAGGATTGGGTTACCTCACACAGGATGATATTCTCAAGCTCCATCCATTTGCCTAAGAATTTAATGAACTCATTGTTTTTAATAGCCGAGTAGTACTCCATTGTGTAAATACACCACATTTTCTGTATCCATTCTTGTTGAAAGACACCTGGGTTCTTTCCAACTTCTGTCTATTATAAATAAGGCTGCTATGAACATAGTGGAACATGTGTCCCTGTTGTATGTTGAAACATCTTTTGGGTATATGCCCAGGAGTGGTATAGCTGGGTCCTCAGGTAATACTATGCTCAATTTTCTGAGGTACCGTCAGACTGATTTCCATAGTGGTTGTACCAGCTTACAATCCCACCAACAATGGAGGAGTGTTCCTCTTTTTCCACATCCTCACCAGCATATGCTATCACCTGAGTCTTTGATCTTAGCTATTCTCACTGGTGTGAGGTGGAATCTCAGTGTTGTTTTTATTTGAATTTCCCTGATGACTAGGGATGTTGAACACTTCTTTAGGTGCTTCTCAACCATTCGAGATTCCGCAGTTGAGAATTCTTTGCTCAGCTCTGTACCCTATTTTTAATAGGGTTATTTGATAGTCTAGAGTCTAATTTCTTCAGTTCTTTGTATACCTTGGATATTAGCCATGTATCAGATATAAGATTGGTAAAGATCTTTTCCTAATCCGTTGGTTGCATCCTTGTCCTACTGATGCTATCCTTTGCTTTATAGAAGCTTTGAAGTTTTAGGAGGTCCTATATGTCAATTCTTGATCTTAGAGCATAAGCCACTGGTGTTCTGTTCAGGAACTTTTCCCCTGTGTCCATGTGTTCCAAGCTTTTTCCCATTTTTTCTTCTATTAGTTTCAGTGTAGCTGGTTTTATGTGGAGGTCCTTGATCCACTTGGAATTGAGTTTTGTAAAAGAGATAAATATGGATCAATTTGCATTCTTCTACGTGCTGACCTTCAGTTGGACCAGCACTATATGTTGAAAATGCTGTCTTTTTTCCACTGGATGGTTTTAGCTCCTTTGTCGAAGATCAAGTGACCATAGGTGTGTGGGTTCATTTCTGGGTCTTCAACTCTATTCCATTGATCTTCCTGCCTGTCTCTGTTTCAATACCATGCAGTTTTTTTTAACACTATTACTTTGTAGTATAGCTTGAAATCAGGGATGGTTATTGCCCAAGAAGTTCTTTTATTGTTGAGAGTAGTTTTTGCTATCCTGGGTTTTTTGTTATTCCAAATGAATTTTAGGATTGCTCTTTCTATCTCTGTGAAGAACTGAGTAGGAATTTTGATGGGGATTGCATGAAATCTGTAGATTGATTTTGGCAAGATGGCCATTTTTACTATATTAATCCTGAATTTTTGTGTTTCCTCTTTAAGGGTTTTCACCTGTTTATCTGTGTTCTCCTCAATTTCTTTGAGGGTGTTATTTATGTCCTTCTTAAAGTTCTCTATCATCATCATTAGAAGTGATTTTAGATCTGACTCTTGCTTTCCTGGTGATATGGGTAATTCAGGACTTTCTAATGTGGAAGGACAAGGTTCTGACGAAGCTGAGTACCCTGGGTTGCTGATGCTTGTCTTCTTGCGCTTGCCTTTTGCCATCTGAATCTCCTTGTTGCTACCTGAGCTGTCTCTAACTAGAGCCTTGTGTTTCCTATTTTCTAGGTTGTGTCAGAACTGTTTGGGATGGGTGTTGCTTCTGGGGTTAAAGCTGAGGTCCAAGATCTGCTCAGTGCTCAGGCAGGAACAGGAAGGAACCAGTGCTCTGGGCTAGGAGTGAATTCCTGGGTCCCTGTGGGTCCCGGTAACTCCCTGTCTGGGTAGAGTGTTGCTATCTCCTGACCTGAGATACTGCCCAGGTTAGAACAGGTTAGCCCCTGCCACCTCTGGGTTTTTCGAGGTTGGGTACAGAGCTGCCTCCTGGGATCTGCTCTGTGCTCAGGTCCAGACAGGAAGGAACCAGTGCTCCCACCTAGGAGTGGATTTCTGGGTCCCAGTGGGTCTGAGTTACTTTCTGTTAGGTGTGAGTGTTGCTGCGTCCTTACTTAAGATACTGCTAGGGTTAGAGCTCCTGAGAGCCCTGCTTCCTCTGGGTTCTGTGAGATTGGGTGCAGAGCTGCCGCCGGTGATCTGCTCAGTCGCTACAGCTGTTTTTGACTCCTTTATTACTCTTGCAATCATCTCCACCTTCTCTTTCCTCTTCTCAACAAAAAATATGAGTGAGTCAAAATTTCTCGAGCTAAGATTGAACTGCCAACTGCAGCCAATGAAACATTGGCAGTTTAACTATATTTTTAAGGTTTTTATTTTTTTCTTTGCAATATTAGAGTGTAACCAAAATTTTGGAAAACAAAACCAATTTTTAACAATGCAAACAACGCATTTTCTCTAAAAGTCAACACCAGGTGCATTACTTTCATTTTACAAAGTTTGCTTGTCAGTTCTTATATCTGAATGCATGATATTACAACTTTTAGTATCTCATTAAACAGACTATCTCATTAAACAGACATTGTTTTAAATCCTATCCTTTATACATTTGGTTTCTGAATGACTCCAATCCTGAGTTACCAGTTTTAATCCAACTTTCTGTTACCAAGGTTGCAAATTTTTAATTATACTCAATAACTTATAGGCCAATAATCTATAACCAGGATGTGCAGAACATTTTTATATTTTATGACCAGTCAGAAACAAAAATGAAGTAGATGCATATCTTATATATTTTATCCAAACTTAATTTTCTTATTTTTTTCTAGCTGTAATTTCAAGAGAAAAGCACCTTATTTAATCATTTTTTTTGAACATGAAGTATAGAACAACAATCATCCAAACAATGAAACAAAGACAGACAATTGGCACGTGGACAGATTGGCGTGCCAAGGACAGACAATAGACAGAGAAAGCAGAACTGAGAATCTCTCCTGTACAAACCAGAAAAAATATAGGATGTCTCCTGATTTTCTCCTGCTCCCAGGAGGGCTCTAAAATAGCATTTTTCTTTTCTTTTGTTAACACTGTCAAAGGAGGATTAAAAAGATTAAACCTTAAAGATGAGGGAGCAAAAGGGCTAAAACAGCTCTTGGTTTTATTGATTGTTTGTATAATTATCCTTAGGTGATATAGCATTTTTCTATCAATAGTCTCCTCCTGGGAAAACATCACCAATGAAATTTCTTAAAGATCTTTTTTTTTTGGGGGGGGGGGGTCGAGACAGAGTTTCTCTGTGTAGCTCTGGCTGTCCTGGAACTCACTCTGTAGACCAGGCTGGCCTTGAACTCAGTAATCCACCTGCCTCTGCCTCCCAAGTGCTGGGATTAAAGGCGTGCGCCACCACCGCCCGGCTTAAAGATCTTTTTTAAAGATCCTTTTTTCTTAACCCTTATTCCTTGTGTTTTGAGGGACTGCTTCAGACACTTTAGGAGCAAATCATGTTTGCTTAATCCGTGTCCCATACATTGCTCTATCTTACCTTAACCATATCAATCTAACAGCTGAGTGACTCTGTAGATTACAGTGCCGATCTTCTCTCTTCACTTGCCTTCATGGTAAAGCCTTTATTGTGGAGCGTAGATCTTATTATGCCTGACGGACAATGATGTGGGAGCAATGTTCAATCAGACTGCAATCCAAAGGCCCTATGTTAGGCACCAACTGCCCTGGCCCACGGGAATTTGACAAGACCTTAGGGAAGGAGGCAAAAGAATGAAGGGACAAGAGACACAAATAATGAGAGCTAGTCTGGAGTTCTGATCAAGCTCTGAAACTTTAATTTTAGAGGTAGGTTATAGACACTGCAAAACAGGAAGTTTAGGCAAGGGTCATTGCTTAGGGCTATCCCACTAAGACCATCTCACTGTCATATTCTTATTGCCCAAGACTACCCCACTGTTGTAACCAGTTCCCAGGAAATGCCAGACGTTCTTTGAGTTTCTGGGACCTGAGACCAGTGAACATCCTTTCTTAACCTTGTACTGACTAGGCTGTCTAGAAGAGCAGGTAATTTCCTGGGTTTGGCTTCCTGCAGCAAGACAGTCCCTTCTCCATTCTCTCCTCCACATTTTGTCTCCACACTTGCTCTCATGAGTACTTTGTTACTCCTTTTTAAAAGGACTGAAACACTCAGAATTTGGTCTTTCTTCTTCTTGAGCTTCATGGGGGTCTGTGAATCGTATCTTAGGCATTGTGAGCTTTTGAACTAATATACACTATAAGTGAGTGCATACCGTATGTGTTCTTTTGTGATTGTGTTACCTCACTCGGGATGATATTTTGCAGTTCCATCCATTTGCCTAAGAATTTCATGAGTTCATTGTTTTTAATAGCTGAGTAGTACTCCATTGTATAAATGTACCACATTTTCTGTATCCATTCCTCTGCTGAAAGACATCTGGGGTTTTTCCAGCTTCTGGATATTATAAATAAAGCTGCTATGAACATAGTAGAGTATGTGTTCCTGTTAAATGTTGGAGCATCTTTTAGGTATATGCTCAGGAGTGATATAGCTGAGTCCTCAGATAATACTATGTTCAATTTTCTGAGGAACTGCCAGAATAATTTCCATAGTGGTTGCACGAGCTTGCAATCCCACCAACAATGGAGGAATGTTCCTTTTTCTCTACATCCTCGCCAACATCTGCTATCACCTGAGTTTTTGAGCTTGGCCATTCTGACTGGTGTGAGGTGGAATCTCAGTGTTGTTTTCATTTGCATTTCCCTGATGAATAAGTATGTTGAACATTTCTTTAGGTGCTTTTAGGCTATTCAATATTTCTCAGTTGAAAATTCTTTGTTTAGTTCTGTACCCCAGTTTTAATAGGATGATTTGATTGTCTGGAGTCTAATTTCTTGAGTTCTTTGTATATATTTGATACTAGCCCTCTATCTGCTATAGGATTGGTAAAGATTTTTTCCCAATCTGTTGGTTACTACTTTGTCCTATTGACAATGTCCTTTGCTTTACAGAAGCTTTGCCATTTTATGAGGTCCCATTTGTAAATTCTTGATCTTACAGCACAAGCCACTGATGTTTATTCAGGAAATTTTCTCATGTGTGCATGTGTTTGAGACTTTTCCTCACTTTCTCTTCTATTAGTTTCAGCGCATCTGCTATAACGTGGATGTCCTTAATCCACTTGGTCTTGAGTTTTGTGCAGGGAGATCAGAAGGGATCAATTTGCATTCTTCTACATGCTGACTTCCAGTTGAACAAGCACCATTTGTTGAAAATTCTGTCTTTTCCCACTGTATGATTTTAGCTTCTTTGTCAAAGTTTGAGTGACAATAGGTATGTTGGTTCATTTCTGAGTCTTCAACTCTATTCCGTTGATCTTCCTGCCTGTCTCTGTACCAATACCATGTAGTTTTTATCACTACTGCTCTGTAGTACAGCTTGAGGTCAGAGATGGTGGTTGCCTGAGAAGGTCTTTTATTGTTGAGGATACTTTTCACTGTCCTGGGTTTTTTGCTATTTCAAATGAATTTGAGAATTGCTCTTTCTATCTCTGTGAAGATAGTTAGGGTTTTGGTGGTCATTGCGTTAAATATGTAGATTGCTCTCTGCAAGATGGCCGTTGTTTTGTTTTGTTTTGTTTTGTTTTGTTTTTGTTTTTTGAGACAGGGTTTCTCTGTGTAGTCCTGGCTGTCCTGGAGCTCACTCTGTAGACCAGGTTGGCCTCAAACTCAGAAATGTGCCTGCCTCTGCCTCCCAAGTGCTGGGATTAAAGGTGTGTGCCACCACTGCCTGACAAAATGGATATTTTTATTATATTGATCCTGCCAATCCATGAACATGGAAGATCTTTCCATCTTCTGAGATCTGCTTCAATTTCTTTCTTCAGGGACTTGAAGTTCTTGTCATACAGATCATTTACTTACTTGGTTAGATTCATACCAAGGTATTTTATAGTATTTGTGACTATCATGAAGGGTGTTGTTTCCCTAATTTCTTTCTCAGCCTGTTTATTCTGTTTATGAGTAGAGGAAGGTTCCTGATTTGTTTGAGTTAATTTTATGTCCAGCCACTTTGCTGAAGTCGTTTATTTAGGTTTCGGAGTTCTCTCATTGAAGTTCCTGGGTCACTTAAATATACTATTATATTATCTGGAAATAGTGAAATTATGTCTTCTTCATTTCCAAATTGTATCCCTTTGGCCTCCTTTTGCTGCCTAATTGTTCTGCCTAGGATTTCAAGTACTATACTAAATAGGTAGGGAGAGAATGGGCAGCCTTGTCTAGTCCCTGATCTTAGTGGGACTGCTGCAAGTTTCTCTCCATCTAGTTTGATGTTGGCTACTGGTTTGATGTATATTGCTTTTACTATGTTTAGGTATGGGCCTTGAATTTCTGATCTTTCCAAGACTTTTACCATGAATGAGGTGTTAAATTTTATCAAATGCTTTTTCAGCATGTGGCGAGATGATCATGCGTGTGTGTGGGGGGGAGTTGTTTTTTTTTTTTTTTTAGATTGTTTATGTAGTGAATTACATTGATAGATTTCCATATATTAAACTATTCCTGCATTTCTGGGATAAAGCCTACTTGATCATGATGAATGATTGTTTTGGTGTGTACTTAGATACTTAGATTCAGCTTGCAAGAATTTTATTGAGTATTTTTGCATCAATATTTATAAGGGAGTTTGGTCTGAAGTTTTCTTTGTTGGTTTTTTGTGTGGTTTTGGTATAAGTATACTTGTGGCTTCAAAGAATGAATTGGGTAGTGTTCCTTCTGTTTCTATTTTGTGAAAATTTGAAGAGTATTGGTATTAGGTCTTCTTGAAGGTCTGATAGAATTCTGCACTAAGACTATCTGGTCTCAGGATGTTGTTTTGTTTTTTGTTTTTTGTTTTTTGTTTTTGTTTTTGTTTTTGTTTTTGTTTTTTTTTGGGTTTTTTTTGGTTTTTTTTGTTTTTTTTTTTGTTTTTTTGGTGGGGAGACTTTTAATGAATGCTTCTATGTCTTTGAGGGTTATGGAACTGTTTAGATGGTTTACCTGGTCCTGATTTGACTTTGGTAACTGGAATCTGTCTAGAAAAATGTTCATTTCATCTAGATTTACCAGTTTTGTTGTGTATAGGCTTTGGTAGTAGGATCTAATGACTTTTTAAAATTTCCTCAGTTTCTGTTGTTATGTCTCCCTTTTCAGTTTTGATTTTATTAAATTAGATGCTGTCTCTCTGCCCTCTGATAAGTCTGGTTAAAGTTTTATCTATCTTGTTGATTTTTTCAAAGAACCAGCTCTTAGTTTTATTGATTGTATAATTCTTTTTGTTTGTACTTGGTTGATTTTAGCCCTGAGTTTGATTATTTCCTGCCATCTACTCCTCTTCAGTGTGTTTGCTTCTTTTTGTTCTAGAATTTTCAGCTGTGTCATCAAGCTGCTAGTGTATGGTCTCTCCAGTTTCTTTTTGTAGGCACTTAGAGCTATGAGTTTTCCTCTTAGCACTGTTTTCATTGCATTCCATAAGTTTTGGTATAATGTGTCTTCATTTTATTGAATTTTAAAAAGTTTTTAGTTTCTTTCTTTATTTCTTCTCTGACCAAGTTATCATTGAGTAGACCATCATTCAGTTTCCACATGTATATGGGCTTTCCATTGTTTTTTGTTGTTATTGAAGACCAGTCTTAATCCATGTTGATCTGATAGAATGCATGGGAATATTTCAATTTTCTTGTATCTGTTGAGGCCTGTTTTGTGACCCATTATATGGTCTATTTTGGAGAAGGTACCATGAGGTGCTGAGAAAAGGGTATATTCTTTTGTTTGGGGATGAAATGTTCTATGGATATCTGTTAAATCCATTTGGTTCATAACTTCTATTAGTTTCCCTGTGTCTCTGTTTAGTTTCTTTTTCCATGATCTGTCCATTGCTGAGAGTGGAAAGTTGAAGTCTCCCACTATTATTGTTTGAGGTGTAATGTGTTCTTTGAGCTTTAGTCAGGTTTCTTCTATGAAAATGGGTGCCCATGGGTTTGGAGCATAGATTTTCAGAATTGAAAGTTCACTTTGGTTGACTTTTCCTTTGACTAGTATGATGTGCTCTTCCTTATATTTTTTGATAGCTTTAAGTTGAAAGTTGATTTTATTTGATATTAGAATTGCGACTCCAGTTTGTTTCTTAGGACCATTTTCTTGAAAAATTGTTTTCTACCCTTTTACTCTAAGGTAGTGTCTGTCTTTGTTGCTGAGGTGCATTTCCTGTATGCAGCAAAATGCTAGGTAATGTTTTGTTTTAGCAAAATGTTTTGGTATTCAGTCTGTTAGTCTATGTTTTTTTATTGGGGAATTTAGTCCATTGATTTTAAGAAATATTGAGGAAAGGTGATTGTTACTTTTTATTATTTTTGTTATTAGCAGTAGAATTATGTGTATATTTCTATCTTACTTTGGATTTGTTGGAGGATTACTTTCTTGCTTTTTCTAGTGTATAATTTCCCCACCTTGTATTGGTGTTTTCCCTCTATTATTCTTTGTAGTGCTGAATTTGTGGAAAGATATTGTGCAAATTTGGTTTTGTCATGGAATATCTTGGTTTCTCCATGTATGGTAATTGAGAGTTACACTGTGGATAATAGTTTGGGCTGGCATTTGTGTTCTCTTAGTGTCTGAATGACATCTGTCCAAGATCTTCTGGCTTTTAGATTTTCTGGTGAGAAGTCTGGTGTAATTCTGGTAAGTCTGCCTTTATATGTTACTTTACCTTACTGCCCCAGGGTAAGATCCAGCAAAGGCTTGTTTGTATAATAATGTACATATTTTACATTCTTCCTTTAAGGAATGTTCTTCCTGTTAATGTTAATGACTCAATGATAATGAGACAGCAGAGTCTGGGAGGCAAAGGTGTGGCTAATTTCTCAGCAAAATGGCAAATACTGGGACCTTCAGGACAACTCTTAAGGCTGTGGAAAAGAACTCTAAAAACAAGGGATCAAAAATATGTGATTTTTCAACTATACAAAAAATAAGGATGCAATATGAATTGTATGAAAGTCTTCATGAGTCTAAAGGAAGAGAGGCAACTACATTTTGAGCCAACTTGTCATAAAGATACTAAGGAAGGAGATAAAAAGATTTAGGGATAGGTGATTGCAGAAGATTCCACCCTGCTAAGTATTTATTTATTTATTTATTTATTTATTTATTTATTTATTTTTATGCTTACAAAGGCAGACAAATTCCTGAGTTCAGGTCCAGCAAAGGACAGAATAAAGTTAGGCCTAGGTGTGTTAGAAATGGTAATTTCAGGACAGAGTCCCACCCAGCTAGCTTTTGTTCTGTGCTTGATAGAGGCAGGCAGATCTCTGAATTCTTTTGTAATGTTAAAATATCTGTGCTTAAGGGTCTGGGATGTGGCCTCATAGGATAATCAAAAGGAAACCTGAAGCAAATGACTGGATTGATATGTAAAATAAAAGACTAAATTTATGATCTGTAGGAGATGGACTATCCAGAGAATTTTTTAGAATAGCTATGTAGAACCACTTGGAGAACTGTCTCAAGCAGAATAAAAAAGTAGAGTAGTGTCTGCAGATGGAGAAAGCGAAATCCGATCAGAGACCAAGAAATCAGATCAGAGAAAAAGAAAGTAGAAAAGAAAATCAGGCTGGAAAGCTGTATCCAGCTGAACATAGGCAGCCAGCTTAGATCCACAATTTGACTTTGAGTCATTTGTTTTAGCCACTCCTAGATAACCCTTCCTCAGAACCCCTCTTGAAATCAAGGCTGGTACTTGGCAGACTCCAGCCACCTCATTGCAATATTAAGGGTGGGTCCTACTAGGTTTCTTTACATAGTACCTGCAGATGAAATGAACATTATCATGTCAAGAGTAAAGGTTACTTTTGATATATATATATCAAATGCTACTTCCTTCAAGCCTAGAAGTTTGCAGACTGACTCATTATTTGATAGCTATGGAATGTAGAACCCTGGTAGTAGGTAAGCCATGGGCACAAAAGGCAAACTTAAGAGCAGCTCGTTGTGATAAATGTAAGACCCCACACACACACACACACAAAGGGAGGACCTCCCTTTAGCCTCAGGAATTCTCACCAATAACTCACAAGACACCATTCTCGATGCAACAGCAAGAGGTATATTTCGGGGTCAGTTGACTGAGGCGGAGACTTGTGACCCATGCAGGTGCAGAGGAGTGTCAACCCAGTCGGCTGGAAGTGGAGGGCTTATAAAGGGCAGAATCACAAACCAAGGGGGTGGGGGTTACCAAGGAAACATAACATAAAAACAGTAGAAAATCTTAAAAAGTCCCAACCCAAATTTAGTCAGGGTCATGCCAAAAACACCTTATACACTTATCTTTTGTAAGAATGTAACCTTGCCCAACCATTCATCTTGTGGTCAGCCAGTTCCTGGGACCACCCAGATGACTTGGATATTTCTTTGTAGTCAGGAATGTGTCTTCCTGCTTTGAGCCTTCCCCACCCACAGGTGGGTTCTCTTCCCTGAGACTTGAGGAATGTTAATCCAGCAAGTGTCCTCTGACTCAGGGATAATATACTCCTCCCAGAATATATCCTGGGGCAGTGAAGGCCTGAAATCTTACATTCAGTTCTGCTTTCTTGGAACTAGTGAACCTGCATTGTTTTGCTCAGGTCTAGGGGTCATAAAAACTTTCTATATTTTTCATAAGTTTTTAATATCTTTCATTACTATCTCCCTTGCTCTGGAAGCTTATGGTGTTTACCCCTAAGGGTAAAATGTCTCAGCCTGGTCCAGGAAAACCCAGTGGCTCTGGTCTTTGAATGACATAACTAAAATTTGCTCCTTGGCCAAGTAACAGATAATCATTGGCCAGAGGTCAGCCGCTGTTATCTGAAATTTATTCCAAGGGCTTCTGCCACAGTTGCTTGCCTTTTTTCATCAAGGTCATAGAGAAACTAAGCAGCAGTTTAGATTACTGGCAGCTTGTCTAAACTGCCATAAGCCTTGTTGCCTGAATGAAGGAAGGCCAGGAAGAACTTTATATGAAGAATACAACCCTTATTTCTTCTTCTAGATTTAATAACGTGAACAAAAGATGCAGTTAGTACTGTGTACTTTCAGGAAGAACTAGAGCCTGGACTTCAAGATGAAGATTCCTGGGCCCCTATGTGAGCCTCTTTCCTGTCGTTCAAGAGCCTGATCCTCCTAGACAGCCCCACCCGAGTCTTTTACAGATACTGACAGGGTTCATAACACTGCAGAGCTAGTTTCCCCAGCTGTCTATGGATTCATTTATGAACCATTAAGGAAAATATGACTCATTGGCTGAATGCACTGTGTTGGTTTTAATAAAAGCAAAACAAAACAATAGCTGTTTAACAAAAGAAACAAAAACCAGAAAAAAAGTAGTTGAACTTTGGGTCTTAAGAGAATTTACATATAAGTTTGATTTTGTAGTAACACTAGTTCCAATGATCAATCTCCTAAACAAACTAGAAGAAATATTTCTCTGAGTCTTTCCTGGACTACCACTGACTCTTAACTTCACTGGGGAATACAGCATCATCCCTTTGCTTATTACTTTGTGGAGCAACTTGATGTAGTGCTTGCTGGGTAGAGCAAGAATAAAACATCTTTTTGCCCTTTGTGAACCTTACAATTGTGTCTTGCAACTAACTTTCCTAAATATGAAGGCTTCTTGTAGGTAGATAATGGCAGCCAGCAACAAGACTGGATACCACAAACAACTATTTCTGCAATAGTCAGATTGCTTTAGTGTTGTGTTCCCAGTAAAGTGCCTACAGGTAAGCAGAAAGAGTCTCTACCTGATTATTGAGACCGTATCAAAACAGCTTATCCTAGAGCACTTATGACCTACAAAATCTAGGATAACTTCTCACTGTCAGATCTCAGTGTTAATAGCCATAACAATAATATCACAATAATAGTAGTGTAATGTCTTAGTATTAGCTTTACTTAGTATATAAAAGATGCAGCTTTGAAAGCATAGTAAGCATAGAGTGACATAGATATGAAAGGATTTTAGATCTACTAATTTCCAACCTAAACACATTGAAATATTCATGATGTTCCTCTTCTGGTTATTTTCTGCCTTTTTTTTTTTTTTTTTTTTTTTTTTTTTTAATTTCAAGAGCATTAGATATAGCAGAGAAGAAAATTGTAGCCATTCATTTACTAAGATTTGGCTGGAAAATATAAGAAGATTGGAGACTGGAAAATGCCTTACTGATACAGTAGCAACCATAGTTGCTATCAGAACAAGGTCATTATTATTACAGGAGTGGCAGTTGCATCCAGAATGCTTCGTCAGGCCTCTTATAACATCAAGAGGTATTTTATGTATGTATACATAAGTTTTTCCTTTATCTGAAAATGGAATTTGTAAATGACACTTTAGAGAATTGGTGTTAGGTCCCTGTTCCAGTGAACTTATCGATATGGTTAAGAATTAATTGACAAAAGGTGGTTTTTATATTTTAATTATTCTTAAATTAGTGAGGTTACATACAAACTAGCATCAATAAGTATAACAGAATTTATATTGATGACATGTGGTAAGTACAACAGAATAGGCTGATAGAGAAGAGATCTGAGTACTGGTTCTGTGTAGGAAATGAACCATTCTGGTGGTTCATATAAATATTGAATGTTACCCTGTGATCCATATGCACACTGCATGTTTGCATTGCCTCTCTTTAGTGACTTTACAGATGACCAAGTGAGCAAACCAACTGTCACTGTGTCATGGGGCTTGTGTTAAAGTAATACTTGTTTTATTTGACTCCAGGGTGCGAAAGTAGTTCAGGTCTACTAAAGAGAAGCCATAGTGCGCTTTCTGATTGGTGTAGAAAGTCCTCAGTGGGATATGGCAATAGTAATGATACTTAAAGCTGTGTAATTAAAAGTCTCCATCCAGAAAATCATGAAGAAACTTGTGCTAGTTTTGCTCTTGCATTTCAAACTGCTATTCTTAACTGTAGCCACACGGTGTGATGAACACTGAGTAAAGGTCCTAAACTTGAGTATATATGTATACGGAAATAAAAGAGCATTGTAGGAAGTTTCACAGCACAGATGTAGTTTAGGCATTCCCTGGAAGTGTTCCAGCAATGAACAAGGGGGCATATTGTACTAGAAGAGTTATTGGCCTGCATTGTTTAGACTTTAGTTCTGACTTCCCTGTTTTCTCTGCTCTAATTTGGTCCAGTTGGCAGTGTGAGTATTTGGTGGTTGCTATCTGTATTGCTCTGCAACAAATTTCCATGAGGTTAGGCCCTCAGTATGCTCTTTTCTCCAGGGTTTAAAGCCAATGTCTAGCTGTCAGGTAGGCTGACTTCTAATCTGGAGACTCTAGGGAAGCTTGGATTTTCAAGTCTACTCACTGTGCTGACAAAATCCTGTTTGTTGTTGCTATACATCTGAGGTTACTTTTGTCATTCACTGTAAGTCATGACAACTGTTGTTTCTACATTCCACATTACAAGCTCTCTCACATACTAAAAGCATCATATGAGTTTCTTTATATGTGTAACAGTCTTCTGTTTCTCCTGGTGCTAATTAGAGAAATTCACTACCTTTAGAAAACCCTGATTAGATCTCACCTACCTTCATGTCTTTCACTCTTCAACAATACTTGTGTAAAATTTCCTCACAGTATCATTGTACTGAAAGGGTTAAAACTTTTAAAATCTCCTAGCAGGCTGGGCAGAAACAAAAGTGCAGGTCAGCTTGGTTGTGAGCTCTGTGTTTCAGGAACTTGGCTAACCACAAGATAGATGGCTGATTACGTACAGGCTCTTAGAGAATAGCCAATACACAATGTTCTCCCTGACTCTTCCTTGTACCCTGTCACAAACTGAATAATGGGCTGGAACTTTCCACAGGTGCTCTCCAATAACCCTCCTTTACTTTCCCTGGGTTGTGGTTTCACCCCTGAGTTGTGGTTTTTGCCTTTAAATTCTCTCTGTCTCCAAAGCTCTGGGGTCAGACCCCACGGCCCTTGCGTGGGTCATGGATCTTGACCTCAGTATACTGATTAAAATATGCCTCTTGCTGATTACATCAAGTTCTGTGTCTTATGAGTTACTGGAGTGGCCACAAATTCCTGAGACTTGGGTGAGGTCCTCCCTTCGTGGGGACTTTACATTCTTGACAGAAAAGCGTGAGAATCCTGAGGGTTCTTCTAAGTGTCAGTGTCACTTATAATCCAGAGGTTATTTGTTTATTGTAAGGCAGGGGTGAAGCTGCAATCCTGTAGTTTGTATAACATCCCTACATCCATCTGGCAGGTAATGAAGAAATTGTTACTTGTTTTGAGGAGGTAGACCTGGTTCACAGCAGTAGCACCTAAGTGAATTCATGTAGTATCTGGCAGCAAGGAACTCCATCTGTTAAGTGGGATCAGTAAGCAAGAGACACTTGTTCCTGGTAGAAGCCTACAGGGTAAGACCTGTGGCAAGCAGAGAGGGGAGCTCTCAAGTGAAAAACCAGAATAAGAAAAATGGGGCCAAAGAGGAAGAAACAAAAGACTATTCACATAAGAATCTCCTGAGAGTCTTTTTCAAAATCATTTAGCCAAATTTCACCACAGACCAACAGAATTACAATTTCAGTCCTGTGTGTTAAAAAGCTCTGCAATCATCCAGACACTTCAAGGATGGGGGGAGGGGGTATTTAAAAACTGCAAAGTTAAAAGACTAGAAAAACACAAAGCACTGCTGAAGCAGACACTCCTAGATCATTTCTAGGGTGTAGTAAGAAACAGTTCGTGGAGGCAGATCTCTTTCTGATAAAAATAAAAGTTGCGCCAAGTCCCAAGGAAACAAATGGAGGTACTTTTAAGCTTGGCTTTCTCCAACTCATAATATGGAAACAGGTCACCTCAGCAGGGCTCATGGGAAAAGCAGCAAGGACATAGACACAGACTGTAGAAGGAACCATTGTTCCCAAGTGCTTACCCACTCCCAGCCCCAACAGTCAGTTCCAATTAGCAAACCCCACCTTAAGTGTGGGCTTAAACTAGGGCAGGGCTGGATGAAGGGAGAGACACAGGTTTAAACACACAACAGAACACAATCATTTATAACCCCATATTAGGATTCAACACTCTCTCTGGCTTTCACTAGCACTGGGCATGCACATGTTAGGTACATAGGCAAAACACTCATATACATAAGATAAAAATAAATTTTTAAGAAGTCTTAACAACCTATGAAAACATACTTTAAAAAAATTTGCTTTTTTAGAATTTCCTTCAAGATTTGTATACAAACTATTTAATACTGCTTCACATTGAAATATATAATTATTATGTAATCATTAGCATCAGTTTATTCTCTCTAAAATTTAAAATAAATTATTGTTCCATTTATAAATTCCTATGTCAAATTGTAAAATATTAAAAGTGTCTTTTGCACTTCAGTTAATACCATCTTCTTTATTTACAATGTTATCTAGTAAAAGTTTAACTCTGAAGCATTAGCTTGAATAAAAATATTCCATTAAAATTCCATGAAGTACTTTTTATCTTGAAAGCACTTCCTAAAAAAATTCTTTCCCAAGCTGATTTTACTGTTGTACTTAATGTCAAGTCCTTTGGCTGGCTAGGATGCTGGTGGAAGAGGTTGCATGAACTAGGACCTTGCACTTTCAATTCTTTTCTTGGTAAAATCAAAACAGGAGGCAATTATTTAATGTTCTTTACCATCTTTGAATTGCATTTTTTTTGCATTGACAAAAAATTCCACATGACATACCTGTCTCAAAGTCAATGATGAAGTGAATTATTGATGACAAAACTAGTAGACTTGCTAGGTAGAACAAATAGATTACAGGCTCCAGAGACCTACCAGTCCTATCTCAAATTGGATAAGTATTAGGAATGGGGGTAGAGCAAATGATAAAACTTTTAAATGATTTCTGAATGGAAACCAGAATCATCATTCAGCTATCTAGACATATAAGAGCATGTAGAAATTGGCAGCTCCGGTTAAAAGAAATGGCTTTGCACCTAAATTATTTTTCTAAATTAAATTTTATTAAAAATTTCTCCATATAATATACTCCATATTATATATTTTGATCATATTCTTGCCCCTCCCTCAACTCCTCCCAGATTCTCCCAACTCCTTACCCACTCAATTTCATGATCTTTCTTTCTGCTTGTCTGTTTCTCTCTCTCTTTCTCTCTCTCTGTCTTTCTCGTGTGTGTGTGTGTGTGTGTGTGTGTGTGTGTGTGTGTGTGTGTGCTTATTTTTCTCTCAAAAAAGTAAATAAATGTAAAAGAAAAAGTATCTTCAGTTTCAACAGAAGGGCACACCAAGTCTTAGAAAATACAGAACAGTTTGATAAAGGAGACTCTGAAGCTCAAATGATAAATATATTCACTTGTTGAGGATGACTTCTATTCTATTCATTCCCTCTCTCCTAATCTCACAATGATGTTTATATTCCCAAGACTAAAGTGCTGAAAGTCTTAGGACAGTGCCAGGACTCAGAGACAGTCCATGACAGAGCATAGGGAAACACAAAACTAGGCTATTACAACAGATATATCTATGAATCTAAATTGGTCCGTAAATATATATATATATATATATATTTACTTTTGTAACTACACAGGAGGGGGCTGGAGACATGACTCAGGAGAAAAGAGTGCATATTACTTCTGGAGAGTCCATTTTCAAGCACTAGTCTACACACAACTATCTGTAAATCCTGTACACGGAGTCACTCATCTTCTTCTTCTTCTTCTTCTTCTTCTTCTTCTTCTTCTTCTTCTTC
>JANHMN010000012.1:74002550-74021977 GCA_030674055.1 Rhabdomys pumilio | reverse complement strand
AAGGAGAAGGAGAAGGAGAAGGAGAAGGAGAAGGAGAAGGAGAAGGAAGGAGAAGGGAGAAAAGGAAGGAGGAGGAGGAGGAGGAGGAGGAGAAGAGAAGGAGGAGGAGGAGAGAAGGAGGAGGAGGAGAAGAGAAGGAGGAGGAGGAGAAGAGAAGGAGGAGGAGGAAGAGGAGGAAGAGAAAAGGAGAAGAAGAAGAAAAGAGAAAAATTAAAGAAAAGTAAAAACTTGGAAATTTTCCCATGTATGAATCTCTTTCTGTCTCTGTAAATCTTGGCTCTTAGGGTATAAGATCCCAGACTTTGCTCCAAGATATGTGTTTTGTCTTAGAAACCACATTTCCTGTTCTGAGTTTCTGAGATTAAGTACTTCTGAACACCTTGAGATCCTGAGAGATCTCTGTCTGTCTGTCTCTGTCTCTCTCCCTCCTTTCTCGATAGGTTCTTCCCTCCCTCCTTCTCTCCTTCCCTCCCTCCCTTTCTTTGTATTTCTCTAACTTTTTCTCTCAATCTCAGGTATGTAAACCATAGAAGCAACTTGAAGCTTCCTTTTTGATACCCTCCTTCACACCATTAATTTCTTCTGACCAATTCACATCAGTCAATTCTAAATGACAGACAATCATGAAAACTGGCTTCTCTTTCTTTGTGAACCAAGATGTTCTCTGGCTTGGTGTTACTCCTTTTTTTTTTTTTTTCTATTTTCAAACCCTTTCTCCTTTTTTTTTTGGGGGGGGGGGCTATGCACTGCTTTTAACTAGAGCCTTTCCTATGTATTTGTCAGATACATTTATTCTAGATTAACCTTCCACACTTTTTCAAAGCTTTGCTTGAACTCTGTCCTAGCTACTATTCTTTAGGACTTGAGCTCTTAGGCCTTAAGATGCTGAATCTCTCCAGTTGCCTTGGGGGTGGATTTTTTTTCCCTCTTTTCTCAGAACCACTCTTTTAGTTTGATCTTTAAGTTAAGTTGCAAAATCAATTCTTATCAGTGTTCCTTTGCACAACAGTTTACAGCTGAAGGAATTGTGTTTGCTCAACATCATATACCTTTATCCTTGAACTAGCTGGCATTAGTACAATAGGTTCAGGAGAACAGGTCTATCCCCTTGTGACTTCCTCTTGGTTATGTAAGTGTCTATAAGTAAGATGTGGTTTATACTGGAGATCCCAACATCTGATAGTCACCTGGAGCCATCTGGCTCATGCTTGCCTATTTATAATATCTGAAAGTTCTCATTACATATGAACTCAGAAAAGTGACAGAATCAATTATTAGGAATAAGAAACAGGGTCATCTAAATCAAGATAGTCAAGCATTTTGTACTAAGAAAATAAAAGGAATTTCATGAGGAAAGTCACCAAGAGGTCAGGAAGGAAACTGTGCTCAATGGCACCTCTCAAGCTGATGTTGCAAATGCAGATTGACTTTAGTTATCTGAGGAAAATCATTGAATTCTGCCTACGACTGTGGAGTGGTCTAAAGTTTACCTGGGCCTTGTTTAATGGACATTTTATCCATATCTACACATTCATCTACATTCATTGTACTGTTTACAGATCCTCTTTCTCATAGAAAGTGTTTCTCATTACTACAGAAGGTCCCCCCCTACACACCAGAGAACTTTTACTGCTTTGTAATAAATCAATGCTGTCCAGCTCATGTAAGCTCCGCTTTCCTGCATGCTAGGACAGTGACTTAAAGCTGTCTTATTACAAACCACAATTCATAAGATATCCCTGTCCTCACTAATAAAATCCTTTGTGTTTTGGAGTTTCAGTTGGGATATATTAACTCTGTGAAGTTATAGATAGTTAATGCTTTTGGCTTGTGGGCCCCATACCTTCTACAGCAACTACCCACTTCTTCCTCTGTAGGTGACAGCTAACACAGACAACACAGAATGGGTGAGATCGCTCTGTTCAGACAGTGTTATTTGAAGAAATACCGTGGGCCAACCTTGCCCCTAGACAATAGTTGCCAACCTCATAGACAGCCAGGATACACATGATCTAAGATGTGTGTGTGTGTCCATGTCTCTCCAGGTGATACCTAGCACATGCCAGAAAGATGAAAAGAAATAAATTTTTGTTACTGAGGCTTCATTTTACTTGGTGGTAAATCCTATGAAAAGGATTAAGACAAACATAGATATTTTACAGATTAGCATAAAGTATTTATATGACTTTAAAGTGAAAACTTGCAACATTAAAGGATTGCAGACTTTGTTAAGACAGTCTCTTGGGAATGCATCCTTAGTTTCTCTGTCATTAGGGACATTGCATTGGGAAAATGTAACAACCACTGTACTACCCTTCACCTAACCATCTGCTATGAAAAAAAAAAGTGTAGATTCATTTAACTATGTTTGATATTGGAACCATATCAAATGTTGTCCCTTCTATCTTATACTGGGGTTAACATACATTGTACTGTAGGATTTCTACGAGTCCCTGGTCTTCTGGTTCTTGAAATGATCCAGTTGTTTCAATCCTAAAGTTTTCTGCTGTTGTTTTGCAGAAGTTACTGCAATTGCTACACCTTTTCTTGGCCATCTTTGTTAAACATCATTCTATGCACGGACTGCTCTGCACCTTGATCCAGTGTTAGGAATGTGTCTCTATTTTTCACCATTTGCTTCTCTTTTATGGGCCATCAAAGGGTTTGCTATTCATACCCCAGCCAGCATGAACAGGTCCTAAAAAAAAATGCACAGAATTTTAAGCCCTACCTTCAACATGATAAATGAGATTCTATTTAATAAGGATTCCTTGGTGATTCATGGACACATGAAACTTTATGAAGAACTGTGAAAACATCTCCTTTTATTCTACAATGACATTATAACCTCACTATTTGTGTCTGGTTGTATTGGAAACACAATTCAATTTCTAAGTCCTATGATTATCAGTTTTATGTGGTTACTTGACTTGGCTCTGCTTTCCAACAGTCTGGTCAAACATTAGTCCAGATGGTGCTGTAAAGAATTTTTGGTAAAAAATGATTAACATTTACAGCTTGTTAACCATAAGTAAGGAGATCACCCTTGAAACTATAGGTGGGCCATCTAAGTAGCTGAACCCAAAATATATTGTAGAAGATTTTCTTGCCAAGGTTATAAAATAAAACCGTCCTGAGTTTCTATCCATATAGCATGCCCTGTTTAGCACAGCCTTAAGGTAACATTGACTACTGCTTGTGTTGTTAGTTTGCATGCCTGCACCTTAAATTTTTGACTCACTAGTCCCTAATCATATAAGTCAACTCGTTGAAGCTCTTTACACACACACACACACACACACACACACACACACACACACACCTCAAAAACCTTCCTTGTTGGTAAAAGAGGCAGCCAACAAATCGAGGCCATGGCCTACCCTTCTATCAAAGGAGCATCACTTATTCAGGAAGTAAACACATACATGGTTCAGAGACAAATAGTAGCTGGTGACATCTATAAGTACTTCGTAGAAAAAGTGCTTTCAACACCAACTACTGCAGTCCCTGACAAATGATTCAGCAGAAATGGATGTTTTTAAACAGTCATTGATCATCTAAGAACTGCTCTCTAACACTCTGTGCACTTGTAATGGCACTTGATTACAACAGTTTTACAATTTGGGAACAGAGAATGCCAAGAACAACAGTGTATATAAAAACTTACAGACTTCTGCCACTTTTGCTTTTCAAGTACTCTGACACAGAATAATTCCATTCCTTCCTTTCTCCATTATAGATTTTAACACTGCTGCAAATGTGGGAACTCTGGCCAATGGTGTCCTTTTACCTAATATGATCTTGTTCTGTCAGAACTCAACATGAGCTACTTAACTTTTTTTCATGTTTTTTTAATGAGTCACAAATCCCTTTCCCTTCCTACATTATATGATAAAATTATAATGTTTAAGTACAAGAAATTTAACTGAGCTAGTTCATTGAACTGAACAGTGTTTAGATATTTAATCACAAGGATGCTGCAGTGTAGCTTGTATTAATTTTCATCTTGTCACAAAAATTGACTCCAAGATGGCTTCTAGCAGCAATTCAAATATACCTGTGAGAAATTAGAGGCACCAAAAGTAAAGCAATTTGACTTCATGGGCAGCACAGTCAGGAATAACAGAAGAAAGTATGAGTTTCAGGTAACTGAGATAAGATAGTTCTTGAGTAAAGAGGTAAATTTGAAATCAAAAGCTGTAACTAACTCTCTACACTGGGTCTTGGTTGTGTCTTATTCACTATGAGATAATAAAACCATTCTCTGTGGCTCTGAGTAACAAGCACAAGGAGGTGATTAGAAACAAGAACCTCTGTGAGTTGTACATGTGTGAGAAATGAAGCTGTTGATTCCATGGCATGAGAACTGTGGGGGTGATATTATTGCAGCAGCCATGGATGTGCTATGCAAACTGTGAGAAATAAATGTATATATTAATGTACTTCTGAGTAAAGGGATGCTAAGTCATCCAGGAAAAATATCTCCATTAAAAAATATTCACAATTCCTCACCATTCACTTCTACAGTTGCTGTGAAGCTTATACCTTATGACGTACATGGTGGAGTTTGAGGTGTTGGCCAAGGATAGTAGCTTACATGGGCAACTTAAGCAGATACAAATAAATGAAGACATAGAAACTCTGCCCTGAGCTACTGCCTCTCCATGACAATCCCTGCTCTGTCTGTTGTTCCTCTGTAGTTATGGGGAGGACCTGAATTAGGCTGTCTTCATTGTCTCCTAAAACACCCTCTGCACTATTTTCACTGATCCCTGATAAACAGGCCTTGTGCAAGCCTAGTCTAAAAAGCCACCTTCAGACAATCATATAAGTGAGTAGCAAACTCAGCAATCCTGATTCCTTTCTCCCTCTTGGGATAATGACCACTCTTTCTGAGAGGTGCTGTTTCCTAACTGGGAAAAAGGATTAGTGACCTCTCCCACGGTATAATGGAATGTGTCAAGAATTTAAAGTCTAACAAATTACATGCCATTTTCTCTATTTTCTTGCTGTTTGTTGAAGGTCTATGTTCAATAGTTTTAGGTGGGACCTGATGATCTTTTTAAGCCTCAGTTTCTTCATCTATAATATACATGAAATAATAACTGTGTGCATTTAAGGCTTAGTTTGTATGGATTAAACAAATAAGATAGCACCAAGTGACTCTACACAAAAGAATACCTGGAATATAATATATTTCAAAATCAATAGCCTCTTCTTCACAGTCTCTACACTGTGCCTTCTCATGATTTTGGATAAAGGAATAAACTTTCAAAAGAAAATTTTAGACAGCAAGAGGGACAGCCTTGGCCTCTCACTCTTGAAATGCATTAGGAACTGTGCATTCTGCTTAAAGAGGAGGTTCAAATATTCAACTATACCACCCACTCTTATGTCAATGGGCAATATACCAACTGAGTTAGGGCAAGAAGCTGCATAGAGGCTTTTGTACAAATCTTATGTTCCATTTTCCTGTCTACCTTTGGGGATGAGGAGCTAAAACAGAATGTAGAGATTTTTTTCCATGCAGGCAGCAGGACAATGTGATAAATGTTCATGGCATGCTTGATAAGCTACAAGAAGCTGGTGAAGTGAATCTGCCGTAGAAGCAGCAAAAGATGACACAGTCACAGTTCAGTGGTGGATCATGCATCATGATTTCATTCCACTTCAAGACAACCAATGTATCCTCTAAATTTAGACTTTCTATTTTTTTCCTATTAAAAAGAACTCAATCTTAAGCTAGATGTGACTGTGTGTACTTGTAATACAAGAAGTCTGTCGGGAGGGTATAAGAGGATGCTGGCTACCAGACAGTCTAGTTCCAAGTTCAGTGGCAGACACTGTCACAGGAATAAAGTGGAGTGTTATATAACAACATTCAGCATTCTTGTTCAGCCATGGTGCACATGCAGGAGTACTCACACTCCCACACATATACACACATAAACCACCACCATCACACATACATAGCTCTGTTTTTTTTCTCTTCATCTGCTCTAGGCCTGTATTTGAAGCTGAGAACAAGAAATGACACTGAAAGCCGTGGGCATACTTTTCTTGTATTAAGGCTTCCACCATCCTAGATCCACAGGTGTGTGTTCCTAACTTCCACATACCTTTTAATTTTCTTTCTACTGCTAGTGATAAACACCATGAACAAAAGCAGTTTGTAAAGAAAGGGGTTTGTTTGACTTTGATCCTGATCACAGTCCATCATTGAGGGAAGTCATAGCAGAAACTCAAAGACAGAAAGAAACCAAGGAGTAGGTGGTCATGGAGGAAGGTTGCTTATTAACTTGCTCTCCATTGCTTGATCATCTTGTTTTGTTATAGAATTCAGGACCACTTATTTAGGGATGGTGCCACCACAGTCAGCTAGGCCCTCGCACATCAATAGCTGATCATAAAAATGTCCCATAACTTGCCTACAGCTCATTCTGATAGAGGCATTTTTTCAAATGAGGTTGCCTCTCCCCTAATAACCACAGCTTGTGAGCTTGTGTCAAATGTACAAAAAAAAAACAAAAAACAAAAAACAAAAAAAAAAACTAATCAACATAGCAATAGACATCTCCAAATATAGCTATATTAACTGCATGCCACTTAGATTCTATAAAGATAACATACATCAAAGGTAATACATCTTTTTTAATGAAAAAAAGAAAAGATATCAAAGTATTCTGTTAGTTTCATTGGTTATTCTAAAATCTTGAGGAGTAAGAAACATACATCCCTAATTCCTGTTGTCCTTATTCAGACATGTTAAAGACTCTAAGTATGATGATTATCAACCAAATTCTTTCATTTTTCAATTTGAATAAAGCATGGCCATGGGCTTCCTGGCATGATTCAACATGATCTTCAGCTTCCAAAGCAGATCTCATGCTTTAGGAATCCTTACTTTAAATCCTATAAAATTAAGGAGATTATCGTTGCAAGTACTTCTACACTTTTAAGTGCAAGTCTGTTAAGCAGTGCTGCCCTGGTAAACTTCTAGCATGGTACATTTAACCTATGTGTACTTCCTCACATTATCTCAACTATGTGTAGATGTTTTGATATCAAAACAAATGGATGCTGTCTTGGGTTAAGAAGAATCCAGCTCTGATTCTTGTTTTTTAATTTATTTTTATTGGATATTATATTTACATTTCAGATTTTATCCCCTAACCCCCTAGCCCCCACCATCCAGGAATCTCCTATCCCATTCCCCCTCCTCATGCTTCTATGAGGATATGCCCCCACCTACCTCCCCACTCCCACCTCCCCACCTTTGAATTCCCCCCACTCGGTGTTCATCCTTCATGGGACCAAGAATCTCCTCTCCCACCTATGCCCGACAAGGCCATACTCCCCTTCATGTACAGATGGAGTCATGGGTCTCTCCATATGTGCTCCCAGGTTGGTGGTTTAGACCTTGGGGAGCTCTGATTGGTTGGTATTGTTGCTCTCCTCATGGGGCCACAAACACTTTCTGCTCCTTCAGTCTTCTCTCTAACTTCTCCACTGGGAAACCCTTGATCAGATCAGTGGTTAGCTGTGAGCATCGGCCTCTGAATGTGTCAGACCTCTAAGGAGACAGCTATATCAGGCTCTTGTCAGCATGCACTTCCTGCCATCCACATCAGTGTCTACCTTTGGTGACTGTACCTGGGATGGATATCAGGTGAAATGGTCTCTAGGTGGCTCCTCCTTCAGTTTCTGCTCCACACTTTGTTTCCATATTTGCTCCCTTGAGTAATTTTGTTACTCCTTCTAAGTAGGACCGAGGCAGCCACACTTAGTTTTTCTTCTTCATGAGCTTCATGTGGTCTCTGTGTTGAGTCTTGGCTATTCCAAGCTTTTGGGCTAACATCCGCTTATCAGTGAGTAAATACCATGTGTGTTCTTTTGTGATTGGGTTAACTCACTCAGGATGATAATTTCTAGTTCCATCCATTTACTTAAAAATTTCTTGAATTCATTATTTTTAATAGCTAAGTAATACTCCATTGTGTAAATGTACCACAGTTTTTGTATCCATTCCTCTGTTGAAGGACATCTGTTTTTTTTTTTTTTTTTTTTCTTCCAACTTCTGGCTATTATAAGTAAGGCTGCTATGAACATTGTGGAGCATACAAGGACATGCTCCAGCTCTGACTCTTAGCCAGTGAAACAAAGTAGTCTTGAAGACTGAGAAACTTATGTGGCCAGGCTTCTGCCAGCACACAAAAGCCCCTGAGCACTGTGAGCTCAAGATGAATGTTACAAGGTTGGCAGATGGACAGCAAGGTCTTTAGGAAGAAAGTAGAGATAGTGAATTCTTTATGTGTAGACTTTTGTTTTGTTTAATAATCATGAAAATGAACATTCCTAAGAAAAGACTTTGAAAGAAAGAACTATTCTTGATATACTATTCATTATTTGTCTCATGCAAGATGTATTAAAGGAAAAGAAAAACAAGAGCCAAGGGTAGTAATAGAGGTAAAGGGTAGTAATTGGGGTGAATGTGTCCACAAGAAGGTAAACATGAAAATTCAGGTGCTTAGAATATCCAGATGAGACTGAGTCAGAATTAACTGCTAGTTGTACAATGCATTACATGTTTATCTTGTCCTCATTTACATGAAATTAGAGATGAGGGTTGTTTCCCCAGACCACATACTTCTTTTTTACTGGACATGCTTCAACAAGTCTAAGGACATGAGGAGTCTGTACAAAGAATTTGTGGATTTGTGGGTGAGGGGGAGAATTCAGGGTATTCTATGAAGATGCTTCCCAGGTATTTGGTTTACAGGCTTGTGCTATCAGGCCTGACTGCAATTCAAAGTCTTTATATTTACATATATTTTCAACTTACTACTTTTTATAAGAGATAAATATGTACTTTATTGAGAGAAAGTAAATACATTGGTATACAACCCAGACACAAAACCTTCAACCCACAATTTGCCCTTCCTACGAGACTTGCATGGATAAAGATGGAGCAGAAATTAAGGAAATAGCAAACTAATTATTGGCCCAGCTTGAGACTCATGCTTTGAGAGAGAGCCCACCCCGACACTATTAATAATAATCTGCTTTACTTGCAGACAAGAGCTTAACATAATCAACATCAAAGAGGCTTCACCCAGCAACTGATGGAAACAGATGCAGAGATCCACAGCTAAACATTAAGATAGAGCTTGGAGAATTCTGCAGAAGAATGTTAGGAAGGATTATAGAAGACAAAGGGGTCAAGGAAAATAAACTAATGTGGATTCTTAGGGGTTTGCAGAGATTTAACTGCCAACAAGGGAGTATGTACGAATTGACCTAGGCCCTCTGCACGTATGTAAGAATTGTGCAGCTTGATCTTCATGTAGGACTCCTAACAGCAGGATCAGGGCTGTCTTTGACTCTATTGCCTGCCTTTTGGACCCTTTCCTCCTATGGAGGTGTCTCATCTAGCCTCATAGGATAGGATGTGCCTAGTCATGCTGCAACTTGATAAGCCAGGGCTGGTTGATATCGATAAAAGATCTCCTCTATTCTGAAGGGAAAGAAAGGAGTGGATGGGGGTGGGGTTGGAAGGGAAGGATGGGAGGAGAGGAGAGAGGGGAAACTTAGGTCAGAAAGTAAATTAATTAACTAAAATACATTGGTATATTTATAGCAACATTATGCAATTGTTTACACAAAGAAATGCCAATCTGGGAGAGGTCTGTGGTTTGTTGATAGGGGAGAAAGGCATTGAGAGGTGAAATAAAAAGATTGCTTGTATTCATATCCATTGGTGTATTCAAAAAAAAGCAAAACTGAAGGACAACTCAGAATTTTCTAGAAGTAGTTATTTGGTCAGTGAAGAAATGGAGCCTAAAGGTGGAGAGAACATTGGTGTTAATAGAATGAGCTTCCTAACTATTGTTGCATGGGATTAGGATCTGAGTTGCTAAGAAATGACCCCCTCAGCATCAGATCCATGACTTTGATCTCAGGTTTCTCAGTTTTTTTCAGCATCCACAACCAGGTCTCAGTCAAACAAATTCTGTCCACTCAGCATTAAAGAATAGATATAAGCCTGGAGCCTTTCACCCCTCCAAGTCTTCCTGTACTAATTTCCTCTTCCTCTAGACCATTAATTTTCAACTGAGGGGGTGGGGAATAATGTACTCAGAAGACATTTTCAGTTGTCAAAAAGTGGAGAAGGGAAAAAAAATCTCATTAGCATCAAAGGTACAGAACCAAGGAAATAGCTGACCATCCCACAATCACCAGAGCATCTTCCAAAAGCAGAGCAAAAAATACAAGTTATTTTGCATAAAATGTTAAAATGTAAGATTAAGAAACTTTATACACTATGACAAATTAACTGTCTTCGAAGGCATGACATGGGAGAGGCATTTAGGGAAATCTATTAATAATCAGGTGAATTCTTGTGAAGGGTCAGGAGATGGATGATTTATTGCCACCCCAACATGACAGACCATGCAAGACTTAGTGCTTGACAAAGCATCAAGTCGATCTAACAGTAAATGTAAGAACTAAATAACCCATTTCCTGCATACTGTGAAGTGTTTTTTGGTTGTTTAGTTGTTTGGTTGGTTGGTTGGTTTGGTTTGGTTTGGTTTGGTTACATCTCTTCATTACCCATTCTACCTACACTAACAGTAAGGTTTGGTTTACATAAGATCTCCTGTTTAGAAACCAAGCAGAGACAAAAATTACTGCTCCCACTGCACAAAGGTTGAATCTCTGTCCTGCCAGTATTTAGGAAAAGAAGAAAGCTGTGCTAAGTAATCACAGCACTTGGGCAGGAACAGGAAAAGAGGGGAGGAACTCTAGGAATCTGAGAGAGGGCCAACATGGCAATCACTGAGTGGAGTGAAGCCAGAATGCTAAGGCTCAGAAGATGATGTTCTGAAAAGCAGACACCCATTGGTAATGGCAGAAATACAACAGCAGAGTCCAAGGTACCACTGAAAGCATAGTTAGAAAGGATGATAGCAAGTAACAACAAAAAGCAAACAGCATAGTGGAGAAGATAGCCAGGATATTCTTCAAAGGACTGATGCCCCTGATCTCTCAGCAGCTTCACAGTCCAAGCGGCAGAAATTCTCAAAGGGAGCTGGGCAATGAAGGCTGGAGGCAGTCTAGGATTGGGCATATTATTGGGTGTATATTATTTATCCAGTGTTCATGGGAAATGCACTTGGTTACCTTTACAAGTGTTTTAAAAGAAAAGAAAAGGAAGAAAAGAGGTAGACCACAGTTTCCCCTGCCTTGTGAAATCCTGCGTAGAAACTTGGCTTCATGGAAGTATTCCTGATGTCATTATTGAGCTAATCCATTTCTCAATAAATAATAATGATGAGCTTCAGGAACAATACCACTGTTTTTTTCACTGATTACTGCTGAATCATCATGCCATAATCTTTTTTTAACGTGTACTTTCTTGTGTTGGCTCCAGTTATTTTCTCCTGATCCAGATTGTGAGAACATGTGTGGTGCCAAATAAGGATGTAGAAATCTTGAGCTTTGACCTACCCTAGTGAATTTAAGGAGGAAAAGAGGCAGTGCATTGCCCAGCTCCCTTTGAGAGTTTCTGCTGCTTGAACTGGAAAGCTGCTGGGAGATCACGGGCATCAGTTCTTTGAAGAAGATCCTAGCTATCTTCTCCATTTAGCTGATTGCTTTTTGTTGTTACTCGCTGTCATATGTGTGGAGCCCTCAGCATCAGACCCATGGCTTTGATCTGTCTGTGTGGCTTTTCCAGGAAAGAGATAAACAAATGTATATTCATTTCAGAATGGCACCAGTGACAAACAAACAATCAAACACCTCTCTAATCTAGTGTAAAACAATACATTTATTGAAGGTACGTACAGGAATATTGGTGAATCAAAGTTATGTATATCACTGACAAGTACACACAAACATGGGTGACAACTCACTATAGCTGCACCCTCAAAGCTTTCTGCCCTACATGTGGGCAGTTTCACCAAAAGCAAACTCCTATTTCCCAGAACTTGTTTACTGCTCATGTAGCCCTGAGTCTCATGAGTCTTGGAACTTTCTGAGTTTCCTATGACTTATGAACCTCCCTCCTCCATTCTGGCATGGCAGTTTAAATTTAGAGGTAAAACTACATAAAATATTTTATTTGTCAATTTTCTGCTGCTGTGATAAATACCTAAGATTATCAATAAGAGACATACTGTTGAGTGTCCAGTCCATGATATCAGCCCCATTGCTTTTGGGTCTGTAATAAAAAAGCACGTCATGGCAGGTACAAGGTCAAGCAAGGTCAATTCACTACAGGGCCTAATACAACCTAGAGAAAGGGGAAAGAGCTGGGTTCTACTGCCCTACTCAAGGTAGTGTCTTTGATGTCTTATGGATCTCCCAATACACTTCACTTTTAAAGCTTCCGCACTTTATCAGTTGAGACTAAGCCTTTAAACATAGGGAGATATTTCCCCAAATCATAAAAGATTCATGAGTTAAAGTAACTCTAGCAATATTTACCAGTTGTCTTTTGACAACTTATGCCCTGATTAAAACAAAACACCAGTAACAAAAACATGGTCCTCTAGAAGTATTGTAACAAGAATACATTTCAAATCATTATCTTTCTTGAAAGATTGATTGGAAAAACTATTGCTTACAGAAATCAAAATTCAGGACTAGCTACTACTGTGAGACCAGGACCAAGAATCATGGTTGAGAAGTAATGGAGGTATGTGAAAAATCCCAGGAAATCAGACTCTAGAGGTCACCATCAATGTGCAGATCTGAGTTTATTGCATAAATATATATACAGTGTTTGAGACAATCTCAAGCCCCTAAATCCTCAAAAAATTGTATGTCACTGCACTGTCCTGGTGCCCCAATAAAGACCTGCCTGATGAGGCAACTCAGAAGAAGGAGATAGGGAGCATCATCATGTATTAGGAATTTCATGAAAACAGGGAAAGCAGTTAAGCCCTGGCCTCGCTT
Source organism: Rhabdomys pumilio (assembly GCA_030674055.1). Lineage (NCBI taxonomy): Eukaryota > Metazoa > Chordata > Mammalia > Rodentia > Muridae > Rhabdomys > Rhabdomys pumilio. Next base: position 74,009,017 of record JANHMN010000012.1, on the reverse strand, counting down.
TCTTTTGGCTGTCTCATTGGTGTTCCAGGAGCCATCTTAGATAACATGCTGAGTAAGGCAGATAAGGACCCTTTGAGGACCAGAGCAGCATATGGTACCTTGCTCTCCATCCCACTTTTTTTTCACAAGGTTGACTCCCACATTCTCCACATATTATAAATATTTAGTTAATTTGAATTTGCTAGTTCTTCAGTATGAAACTAAAACTCAGAAGACTTCAGTGGTTATGGCACTTACTATTTCAGACTGTTATCCCATGTCTTCTCCCTGATTATTCCTGAATGACCTGTTGGATTACAGGATGTTATGCACAATCCTGAAGACTAAAGACTGAGGTTCAGAAAGATGACTATAAAATGCCTGAGATCAGGCAGCCAACCATAGATTATTTTGGGCATGACATGATACAAAGGAAAAGAAATTGACCCTTGGTGTCTGTCATTTATCCAAGAATGTTTCTGATTTATCCAGAAAAGTGCTGATCTATTTTGGTCTGATATCTACAATAAACATTGTCCTTTCTGTTTGATGAACAGGTTGGTAAATATAGTATAGAAAGAGAATGGAGAGCTAACCAGTATATTTTATGCACACATGTGGGAAAAATATGGCTGGGGAACCCAGGGTTCCTCCCGCCATGCTGTGGGTAGTCAGCTGGGAACTATCTGGGTTCCTCCAGCTGGAAGTTAGGCCCGGCTGTTCATTAACTAAAAGCCTCTCCACGGTTCCTCACTGTTCCTCACGGCGCGGCCCCAACACATGAGGAAGCCCTTGGGTTTCCAAAACTGGTTTATTGGCATGGCAGATGGTGGATGGATCTCGATTCATACCCCACAAAAACCCAGGCCATGCCTGAGTGAAAATGGGAGAGGGAAAAAGGGGGGAGGGGCTGGGGAGGAATGTTTAGTCGGCTCCACCCTCTGGTCTTCAGGTACCTCATTAGTATGTAAATCTCTCAAGGGCCTGGGGGCTGTTTATCACACCCACCTGTGTACTGTGACTGAATGGTAAAGGTGGAACGGAGATTAGGCCTCATGTCAGGAGCCTGGGTTCTGGGGACATGGCTGAACCCATAGCCCAAGAACCAGGATACCCTTCCATGGCCCAATACACACACATACATTATTCTGAGTCAGAGGCATGGATAGATCACAAAGGAAAAAAATGGAATATGCTACATTAAAGGAGAACTTTCTGATGAGCTTGTAGGTTAGTACATTGGAGTTCAAAAATACAGTAAGATTGAGCACAGTGTTTTTCTTAAAGGCCAGTTAATTTTAAAAAGACTGAGTATACAATATGTAATCAGAATGAGTACATATTTAAGAATGATCTCATATCACATTATTACCTTGGTTACAGGCTAGATAAAAGGCATATTTAAAGGCAAGCTACTGGCAGCATTTCTAAAAAATAATAAAGTCATTCCCACAGACTTTTTCTATACCCTAATATTATAAGAATTGTGCAATAACCAGAAAAAATAGAACAGAGACTAGATTTTTTTTTTATTTTAACATGTATCAAACACTATTAAATGATCACATGCTTTACTTTCTCTAAACCTAATAACAGTACTGGAATAAACATGCATTGGTTTTAGCACTGAATTCTGTTGAATTATCTAAAATATACACATCAATAAAAATTGATAGTTTCAATCTGCTTTATCAGATGAAAATGTGGACATTTCTTTCTTTTTCTATGAATTATTTAGCACTCACATGTGCTCACTTCTAGAATATCTAGGGTAGCATTCTTATGCCATCTATATTTGTGTTTCCTCTTTAGAAATATTTAAGAACCTCTGACTGGTGTACTTATGTCTTTGGTTCTTGTGTATTCTGTGGAGTATTCTATCATCATTTTTTTTCTTTTAAATTCTTTAACTGAATAAAAATGAAAATACAACATACCAAAATCTACGGGATACAATAAAAGCAACACTAAGAGGGAATTTTATAGTTTCAAGTGTTCGAATGCTCTACATTTAGAAATCAGAGAATCTCAAATAAATAGCAATATGGCCTTAGAAAAACATATGAACTAAAAAGACAAAATTAGTAGGTGGAAAAATATCAAAACAAATTAATATAATGGAAAGGAAAGAAAAATACAAAGAATCAGTGAAACCAAGGAATGGCTTGTTAAAAATATGAACAAGATCAGCAAACCTTTATCAAACAATCAAAAAGAGACAGAACAAAAATGATAAAATTAGAGGTAAAAATGAATTTTATGTACCTCAAAACCATGTATTCCACTAACTTGGGAAAAATGAAAGAAACATGAATTTATACATGCATGACACTATTAAAATTAAAAGATGAAACATAATTTAAATGGAACTATGCAAGCAGTAAGATCAAAGCACTAATTTAAAGATGTGCCTAATAATGTCCAGGTCAAGACAGACTCACGGCTAAATTCCAACAGATCTTCTCAAAAGGAATCTACATCACTACTGCTCAAACTATTCTATAAAATAAAAAAAAGACTCAATATTACCCAGCTCATCACAAAGCCAGAGTATCTTCATGCCATGTCAGATAAAAAAAAAACAACAAAAGAAGAAATTATAAAACAACCTCCCTGATGAATCTAGATGCAAATTTTTTCAATAAAATGCTTTCAAATATTGTTTAATAGCACATCAAAAAAATTCACTGTCACCAAGTATGCTTTATTCAAGAGATGCCAGAATGACCCAATATACACAAATCAATAAATGTAATTCATCAAATAAATGAACTCAAGACAAACAAAAATGGATTCAAGAAATTATATGAAGATCTCTGGTGAAGCAAGTACTTTTGACAAAATTCGACATCACTTCCTGATTTAAAAAAAAAAAAAAGTCCATGAAAATTGGGAATATAAGAAACATATTGAAGCATAATAAAAGCTATATGTGACAAACATGCAATATCATGGGAGAAATCCAAATCATTTACACTACAGACATTCAGGAACAAGGCTAGAGTGTCCATTTTCTCCATTTTTTTTATTAGATATTTTGTTTATTTACAATACAGATGTCATTTCCTTTCTCCATTTCCCCTTCCTAGAACCCCCATCCTATACCCCCTCTTCCTTTATGATTGTATACCATTTGATTACATGCATGTATTAAGGTCAGTTCTAGGTTGAGGGTCTAGCAATACAATAGATGCAAATAGTCAAGGAACAAGTAATACAATAAACACAAATAGTCAAAGAAAAAGCAAGACATTAAACCCAATTATGTGAACACTCCCATGATCACTGTTTCTAAAGGCCTATCAGGATAACCTAAGTATCTGAGCCTATTTCCCTATCCTAGCCAAAGGTCATTTTCATGTCTGAAGTCTACTTCCTTGTTCTAGCCTAAAATTTAGATTCCTGTCTGAAATTACTTCTTTCTTCTAGCCTAATATTTAGATTGCTGTCTGAAATTACTTCTTTGTTGTAGCCTAAAATTTAGATTCCTACCTGAAATTACTTCTTTCTTCTAGCCTAATATCAGATTCCTGCCCAAATCCAACTTCCTTGTCCTTGACCAATGTCATATTCCTGCCAAGCTGCCCATTGTCTTGTCCTTGGCCCATGTCAGATTTTTGCCAAACAGCCTCAATGGCTCTCCACCTCTCCCCCCCCCCCTTTTTTTATTTTGTTAATAAGACTGAGCCTGTCTTAAGTCATTCTGACAAGAAAGCCTTCCTTACACATCACAGAAAATGCATTATCAAAGGCAATGCACTTATATCTTAGGTTGATAAGGCTCTGTGCAACCCATCCTTGGCTTGTCAGCCTGTTAACTTAATAACTCTGTCTGGGGGTTCATTTTCAGGTTAAAGCCATGTACTCTGGCTGCCAACATGTTGATGTTGTTAAAGATAAGCTTTAACATGATGAGCAGGAATAAAAGGACAAGAAGGGCTAGCATGATCAAGCTATATATACCATTCCTGAGGTTTGACCAAAATGGAAATACTGACCTCAGGCCATCGATAATTTTATCTGCATTATCTGCAGCATCAAAGCACAACAAAGCATTCTTCTTTAAATTCATAATCTCACTTTGCAAAGTTAACACACCCAGAGAGTTGTTAGGATTATGACAAATATCCTACAAGTGTCTTTAAACTTTTTTCTATTATACTGACAATCATTGTGAATTTCAAAAGTAACATTACTCCTATTATATTTGTCATGACACTTAGAATGGCTCCTAACTCTTGAACCCTGAACCTCCTTCAGATAATTTGAATGGGTTATAGAGCATCATCCATTGTTTCAGATACCTATATAAGTCCTTTTGTATACTCAATACGTTAGTAACATTTTTTGCTAGATGGTTAACAAAAATAGTTGTCATAACTCCTTGTGTCAATGCTATTGCAGAATCAGTGGTGCTAGCAATTAATGGAATTAAAGCTGTTATACCAGCAATAATCAAGCCCGCCACTACCCTCTTGCTTTTGCTTAAAGCCTGAGTATTCTATCATCTTATAGGATCCCATTGAACATCTCTAGGTTCCAAAGACCCAAACATTCAGGAAATAATTACTCAGTCCTTGGTGCCACAGCTGATCCTGCCTCCACAAAATCACAACTATTTAGTTTTTACTCACATGTTTAGTCATGGATCCTAAGACAGCATGCTTGCAAAACTTGAATCAACAAAGGTTCAGGTTTGTCTGCCCACTGTGTCAGAATCATTTCTTCATGGATCTCCAAATGAAGTACAATACAGAGCATACTTTCGTCTATGGTCTGCTGCCCTCCAAGGCCTGTGATGCCTTTTGACACTAGACAGCATCTGACATTTACCATTTCAACAAGTGGAAAGGTTTTTATCTAATGCTGAAACATACAAGAAAAACAAAAGAATCTTGGTATCTATAAAGTTCCTCAGAGAATGTATTATTTTTAATACCATCTTTTTAAGTTCAGTTGCCATTAGAAATAGTATTGCCATGGTCATCTCCAGTGGAACACATGTGGTCTATTGGTGTATGTCTCCAGTTAGATCACCATAAGTACTGTAGGAGTAGCAGGATTTCTCTCATAGCTATACAAATTTTCTTCAAGTAATGTAAAAGAAAAACCTGGCACAATTTCCAGAATTCTGTCTCACCAGACATCATGTAATATTCATCCTTTGAACCACATTGTCAAGCACATCATTGCTATCCATTGCCTGAAATGTAATAAATAAAACAGTGTGGACTGAAAACTAAACTACACATTTTTTAAACTACTGACATTGAACAGAAGTAAAACATCTAAATAATTGCAGAACATCTTACTAACTAGACTTCCCTGTGGAAGTCACAGCCCCATAAAAATCTTGATTCTATCAACATATGGTTAGTGATATGAGACTTCATGCTACAGATGGTATATTTGCTTGAGACAACACAGTGAACAAGATTAAAAATATACAAATACCTCCAAAAGCATAACAACAAGAGAATTCATTCCAAACTGCAGGAATTAGATTAGAACTATTGTATGAGGCAATAAGCCATTATATAGAGATAGAGATAGAGATAGAGATAGAGATAGAGATAGAGATAGAGATAGAGATAGAGATAGAGATAGAGAGAGAGAGAGAGAGAGATAGAGAGAGAGATAGAGAGAGAGATAGAGAGAGAGATAGAGAGAGAGATAGAGAGAGACAGGGACAGGGACAGGGACAGAGACAGAGATAGATGATATAGATCATATAGATATAGATGATTAGATAGAGATAGATGATAGAGATAGATATAGATGATATAGATATAGATGATGAGATAGAGATAGAGATAGAGATAGAGATAGAGATAGAGATAGAGATAGAGATAGAGATAGAGATAGAGATAGAGATAGAGATAGATTATAATGCAGGATAGCCCTGGCCTTGTATTTTGATACTAATTCCCCTTTCCTGTGAAGGGCTGCAGAGGAGGTATGAGTCATTACACAGGTGATTTCTAGTAAAACTTCTGTCCATCTTAATTTGTAAAATAAAGGCTAGAGCCAGTGATTGGGCAGAGGAAGGGGAGGTGGAGATATAAAAGTTGGTGGGAAGAGAGCAGGGGAGAGGATGACTGAAGAATGACTGAAATATGACTAGAGGAAGACAATGGAGGAGGAAGATGAAGGAGACAACGAAGACGACTGTAGAGAGAAGAGAAAGAGGACGACTGGGGATAAGAGAGGAGAGAGAAGACTACAGAGGACGTTGGAGGAAGATGACTGGGAAGCAGGAGGTAGAAGGACAAACGCAGGGTCTGGAAAACCCTCAAGTTATAAGGGTCTTATAGCTGGGAACAGAGTAGTGTAGGGGTATCTGCCCAATCTAGGCTTACAGAATATATTCATAGTTACTGAGTTGTGTTTTCATTGATCGGTCCTATTCGGGTTGGAGATTCAAATATCCCCTACTACATATGTGTGTGTGTGTGTGTGTGTGTGTGTGTGTGTGTGTGTGTGTGTGT
>JANHMN010000012.1:73957956-74002540 GCA_030674055.1 Rhabdomys pumilio | reverse complement strand
TGTGTATGTGTATGTGTATGTGTATGTGTATGTGTATGTGTATGTGTATGTGTATGTGTATGTGTATATGTCTATTTCTGTGGGGAAAACATTAAACCTTTTAAGAAATCTTCAGCCATCAATGGGAGGGGGGGCCCTTGGACTTGTGGAGGCTTGAGGCCCTAGCATAGCAGGATATTAGAGGGGTGAGGCTGGAATAGGTAAGTGTGTGGGGAAGCACCCTCTTAAAGGCAAAGGGGAAGGAGGATGGGATAGGGAATTTATGGAGGGGGGACTCGGAAGGGGGACAATGTTTGAAATGTAAGTTAAAAAAAATGACCAACTAAAAAAACCTTACTTCTTCAGGGATCATGGTTGAACATGTATGTACTTTCTTTTGCTTTATTCAAACTGTGATAAGGAAGCACATTATGACAGGACTACAAGGTAGAAAATGAGCAGTTCACTATGGGACCTGATATAACCTAGAGAAAGAGGAAAGAGCTGGGTTCTACTACCCTTCTCAAAGCCATGTCTTTGATGGCTTAAGGACAACCCTCTAAAAAATATAGCTTAAAACAAAAATATAGTGCAGTTTATTATAAAAATATGAACCAGGAGGACAAAGAAATGGATGGGGCATAAGCACCAACTAGAACACTGAAAGCATTAAAAAAAAAAAAACCCAGGAGACTTGAAAGGCAAATTAATCTCAGATGAACAGAAGAGAAGAACATCTTCCTCATTTATTGCACTAGGTACTTTTGGAAGGTGAATGAAGAGGATCTGGCTAAAGCAGCAAAGATAAGCTGAACTACAATTAATACTTCCCACACATTTCCTCACCTCAAAGCAGAGTCTTAGTGAACCTTAGCACTCCCCAAAAGCTAGAAGTAAAGCAATCTTCAGGATGAGAGGCACTGAACACTGGTCAAGGGTCAGAGGTCTTTGCTAGTCATTATTTTGGTAGAGTTCATGCAGACTCCATAACCTGATAGTGTCACTTCCAGGGACTCACAAGCGGGGGTGCACAACCCACTGAATAACATGTTTGAGAAGGTTCATGGGAATATTATTTGTCATAGTCAAGAACTGGAAATGCCCTAAGGTCTCATTAGTAGAAGAACAAACTGATTGTGACATATTTGCAAGTAAAAACTTGCAAAGTCAAATGGAAAATCTGATCCAAAGGTTGCTCATAAGTTTTTAATGATAAAAATCTCCCCTTCCCCAAAATAACAAGAAAAAAAAAAAAAAAAAAAAAGAAACCAAAACTCAATAACATACCGAGAACACAGGAGGCAGAGGCAGGAGGTCCAGATTCTCAATTCAAAGTTATCCTCAGCTACATAATAAGTTTTCAAGGACAGCCTGCAGGACATAATACCAACTTTCCAAAAAATCATAAGTAATACTTGACAACAAATTCTCTGCCTACAATAAAACTAATATCCATAGATTCAAGCATATGTATTTTCTATATTAAATAATATTAAGATTGACAAAAACTGTATTTTGTGAAGGATTGCCCACACAGGCTCTGGCTGAATGCTTGAGGAGCTAAAGCAGAGGATTTTCCAGATCCTTGTGGACTGTTCTAACAGGGTGTCAGGTTCTGAGAAATGGCCTAATTAAATCAGCATTAAATAGAATAAGAATGTCTGTGACTCTCAAGACACTATGTACCCTTAATGAGGCAGACTGTGGCTGAACCTACAAAAGAAAGTGCATCTTCTAGGATGTAGATGTAACAGGAAAAGTGGAGGTTGAGATCCATGGTGAGAGGAGTATGGTGAAAGTGAGGAAGCATTTGGGAAGTGTGAGGATTTCCCCTCAGAATAGATGAAACGTCATAGGTGGTAAATTTCCCTAGCTTCTAAAGTCATTTCCTCAAACTAAAACCCTCTTTCTCATTTTATACTTACCCTAAAATGCTGTGACTATATAACTTTCCAGATGTCATATTACAAAGAAAACAACTGTGGTCAATAACAGATACACAGTAAGTCTACTGTATTTAATTGAAATAACATTAGTAATGCCTCAGAATATCAAATGCACAAATTTCAAGGTCACTTTGTCTGAATTAAATTTCCAGGGCTGTTTACCAGACAAAACAGGTACAGGAGTTAATGAGCCAGGACACACTTCTGTTGCTGTATCAAAATGTCTCACATAGCAGCTTAAGAGAGGAGTGAGTAATGTAGGCCTATGGTTTCAGAATGTCCCTGTTTGTTCTGGGTCTGTGGTAAGCTGATTATCATGGCAGCTCTTTATGACAGCCATAGTGAAGAAATTTTTAACAAGAAAAGGTCAAGGTCAGCAAAACCTTTCTACTTGAGCTTGGTTACCGAGTATTCAGCCATCATTGGTTGTATGTCTTATATCTTTTCATCTTTCTGTTGAGTAAGTGTTCAAAATAAAAGTCCTCCTCCAACAGAAGCGCATGGGATATGCCAGACAATGGTCCATTGCATACATTAAGCAAACTTAGGTAGTTTTTCTCAAAACTACAATCTTAAAACAAGTTAATAATCTGAAAGAAAAATTTTCAAATCTACTGCTAAGGATTATCATTTGGTTAACTAGAAGAAAGTTTTAAATATTTATGTTCTGACCACAGAAAATATTGTAAAATTGTTTTTCTACATGAGGTAGAGGACAGTGTTTGTAGAGATGTAAACCTCATAAGGATTTTAAGCAACTGAAACACTGCTTTGTCTTTATGTGCTTTGTTGTATTTTAAAATTATTAAGTTTCAATAATTTTATTTTATTGTGATCTGTTTTTAACATAACAGTCCTCATGAAATCTTAAATTATTTTTTCTTTTAATTTTTTTATGTGAATAACTGTATGAGTGAAAGTCATGTGTGTGTGTGGGTACACATAGTGGTTAGAACAGGGTGCTGGATCTTCTGGAGCTGGATGTACAGGTGATTGGGACCTACACAAAGAACCAAACTGAGGTCCTCTGAGAGATGAGGGCGATCTCTTAACCATTGGACCATTTCTTCATGATCTTGAATTATTTTCCTTAAGTAAGGTTTCAAAAATTGTCTAAGTGTCAGCCCAAGAAAACATAATCTTACCTTGAGGTTGTAGGAATTTTAAAATTATTGATTGATTGTGGTGACAACAGAGCTCAGGGGCCTTTTGAATGCTAGTTAAGTGCTGTGGCACTTAATCATGTTTCCAGCTCTACCTTTTCCTCTCCTTTTTATCTGTTTTTTGTTCATTGTTTTGTGTCTAAGATGAGTTATTTCAATGTTGCTTATGCTGGCCTCAAATTGTTGAGCTCAAATAGCCTCGTATTTATTCCTGAAAACTGGTTGGAAGTTATCAGGCCTGACTGAGTTCATTTGTAATAACTGCATGTTGCTTCAGGTTTCTTTACTTCCTCCTACTGGTGTTGGGAAATTCTGACCTCATAGCAAATTGATCACTTAATGCAAACTTGGGTTGGCTCAGGTTTGTTTGTCCAATTTTTATGTTCTCTTCAGTGTAGGATTTGTAGTAATAATATTTTATTTTTATTTTTTATTTTTGGTTTGGCTCCTGATACTTGCTATTTGTATTTCCTTCTTATCTTTTTTTTTTTGTCAGATATCCCATATTTGTCAATTTTATGACTTTTCTCCCAGCTTTTGAAACACCATGTAACTTTTGACTTTGGTGTTGTCTCCTGTTGCTTTCTGTCTCAGCCTTTAACAGCATCTCTGTTCTTCTTCCCTTGGTTGCCTTTGGCTTTAAATTGCTGGTTTGCCTTTTGAAATGGATACTTAAATCATAACTTTTTAGTCATTCTCCTTTCTGAGGTATGTCTTTGATGAGATAAGTGGGTTAGATAGCAATGATAAAAAAAATTTTCCCAGAAAAAGGGAACCAATGATAGAAATCTTAGAAATGATAAAAAAAAAAAAAATAGAAGACATGTTGTTGTTTAGGAGTGTGCCACTTGAACACCCTCTGAACTAATAACTTAAGGAGAATTGTCCCACACCTGACTCCTTTCAGTTGCTGAGAAGAGCATTGTTTGCTTACTACCTGTGCAGAGTAATATCAATTAAATTGTGTGTGTGTGTACTTATCTACAAAATTCTAAAACTAAAACTATAAAACAAAACAATCCACCAATTTTTTTTATTTATTTATTTTCAATCCACCAAATTTTAAGGTTAAAAAAAGCAAAAAAAAAAAAAACCAAAAAAAAAAAACAAAAAAAAACAAACAAACATATAAGAAAGGGATAATAACATAATCAAAACAGTTCCTTGGGATTAAAGGATGTTAATTGATGAATTAGACTAAGATAAGCAGGCATTAAGTCATATAATGAAAATTCAATGCACTGTGTTAGCCATGACAAAACAAAACAAAAACATAAACAAAGCAAGTTGAAAGCAAGGGAGAAGGAAGGGGGCAAGAAAGGACAGGGTGAAGTTAAAAATCTTTCATTTAAAGAATAAGTGTAAATAAAAATTTTTTGAAGAGGCCGACCTGCGCCCTGTCCACTCCAGTATGGACACCAGACTCCTCCCAAGAAATCATAGAGGACCTGCTTTGCTGAACCCAGAGTGGTAGGTAAGAAGACCCCAACACTGCCCTACGCCCGTGGCTGGGTGCAGGAAGCGCTCAGAATCCAGAATAAACTCAATCCCCACCCCTGTGGAGTGGCGTTGCCCTTCCGCCCGGCTCCCGGATCTGAGGCCTGGTGCAGACCTGCGCCCTGTCCACTCCAGTGTGGACAACAGACTCCTCCCGAGACATCATAGAGGGCACGCTAAACCCTGAGTGGTAGGTAAGAAGACCCAAACACTGCCCTATGCCCAATGCTAGGTGCAGGAAGAGCTCAGAATCCAGCAGAAACCCAAACCCTGAGGCCCAGTGCAGACTCGCGCCCTATTCACTCTGCTGTGGACACTGGTCTCCTCCTGAGAAAACCTAGAGATTTCACTGAACCCAGAGTGGCAGAGAAACAATTGAACTCACAGTGACAGACAACATATCCCGAGACATGCTTAGAGGAACCACTGCACTCAGAGCAGTGGACACCTTATCCTGAGACACCCTAGAGGAGACACTGTACTCGAAGAAGTGGGCACCTGATCCTGAGACATCCTAGAGGAGACACTGCACCCAGAACAGCAGACACCTAGCTAGTCTGCTACCTTGGAGGCACCATATCCTGAGGCATCCCTAGAGGTATCACTGTACTCAGAGCAGCTGGAGAAGATCACAGAGATATCTGAACCCTGAGGAGACCAGACACAAGCAAGATAACTGGAAAGACAGGCTTCAGTCAGAGACAGCAAGTACAGGTAGCACTAGAGTTAACCAGATGGTGAAAGGCAAGCACAAAAACTTAAGCAACAGAATCCAAAGTTATATGGCATCATCAGAACCCAGTTCCCCCATCATAGCAAGCCCTGAAAACCTCATCACACCGGAAAAACAAGATTCAGAATTAAAATCACTTCTCATGACAATGATTGAGGACTTTAAGAAGGACATAAATAACACTCTCAAAGAATTTAAGGAGAACACTGGTAGACAGATAGAAGCCCTTAAAGAAGAAACACAAAAATCCTTTAATGAATTGCAAGAAAACACAACCAAATAGGTGAAGGAATTTAAAAAAAAACATTCAAGATCGAAAAATGGAAGTAGAAACAATAAAAAGATCACAAAGGGGGACTACCCGGGAGATAGAAAACCTAAAAAAAGATCAGGAGTCATAGACACAAGTATCACCAACAAGAGATAGAAGAGAGAATCTCATGTGCAGAAGACACCATGGAAAACATTGATACAACTGTCAAAGAAAATGCAAAATACAAAAAGCTACTAAACCAAAACATACAGGAAATCCAAGACAGAATGAGAAGGCCAAACCTAAGGATAATAGGTATAGATGAGGGGGAAGACTCCCAACTTAAAGGACCAGTAAAATATCTTCAACAAAATTGTAGAGGAAAAGGTTCCTAACCTAAAGAAAGAGATGTCCTTAAATATACAAGAAGCCTACAGAACTCCAAATAATTTAAACCAGAAAAGAAATATTTCCTGCCACATAGTAATCAAAACATCAAATGTACAAAACAAAGAAAAAGTACTAAAAGTAGTAAGGGAAAAAGGTAAAGTAACATATAAAGGCAGACCTATAAGAATTACACCAGACATCTCACCAGAGACCATAAAAGCCAGAAGATTCTGGACTGATATCATACAAACCCTAAGAGAACACAAATGCCAGCCCAGACTACTATACCCAGCAAAACTCTCAATCAATATTGATGGAGAAACCAAAATATTCCATGACAAATCCAAACTTACACAATATCTTACCACAAATCCAGCACTTCAAAGGATAATTGGTGGAAAACTCCATCACAAGGAGGGAAACTACAACCTAGAAAAAACAAGAAAGTAATCTTCCAACAACCCTAAAAGAAGATAACTACACAAACATAACTCCACTGCCAATAACAAAAATGATGGGAAACAACATTCATTTTTTCTTAATATATCTTAATATCAATGGACTGAATTCTCCAATAAAAAGACATAGACTATCAGACTGGATACATAAACAGGACCCAACATTTTGCTGCATACAGGAAATGCAACTTTGTGAAAAAGACAGACACTACCTCAAAGTAAAAGGTTGAAAAACAATCTTCCAAGCAAATGGTCCCAAGAAACAAGCTGGAGTAGCGATTCTAATATCAAATAAACTCGTTATTCAACCATTCAACCAAAAGTAATCAAAAAAGATAAAGAAGGACACTTCATATTCATCAAAGGGAAAATGTACCAAGAGGAACTAGCAATTCTGAACATCTATGACCCAAATGCAAGGGCACCCACATACATAAAAGAAACTTTACTAAAACTTAAAGCATACATTACGCTTCACACAATAATAGTGGGAGATTTCAACACCAAACTCTCAGCTATGGATAGATCATGGAAACAGAAACTAAACCGAGACACAATGAAACTAACAGAAGTTACGAACCAATTGGACTTAACTGACATCTATAGAACATTTCATCCTAAAACAAAAGAATATACCTTTTTCTCAGTACCTCATGGTACCTTCTCCAATTGGTCACAAAGCAGGCCTCAACAGATAAAAAAAGATTGAAATAATCTCTTGTACCCTATCAGATCACCATGGACTAATACTTGTTTTTGATACGGACAAAAACAACGGAAAGCCCACATACACATGGAAACTGAACAATGCTCTACTCAATGATAACTTGGTCAAGGAAGAAAGAAATAAATAAATTAAAGACTTTTTAGAATTTAATGAAAATGAGGACACATCATATCAAAACTTGTGGGATGCCATGAAAGCAGTACTAAGAGGAAAACTCATAGCACTAAGTGCCCACAAAAAGAAACTGGAAAGAGCATACACTAACAACTTGACAGCACACCTGAAAGCATTAGAACAAAAAGAAGCTAATATACCCAAGAGGAGTAGACGGTAGGAAATAATCAAACTCAGGGCTGAAATCAACCAACTTGAAACAGAAAGAACTATACAAAATATCAACAAAACCAGGAGCTGGTTCTTTGAAAAAATCAAAAGATAGACAAATCCTTAACCAGACTAAGCAAAGGGTGCAGAGACAGTACTCAAATTAATAAAATCAGAACTGAAAAGGGAGACATAACAACAGAAACAGAGGAAATTAAAAAAATCATCAGATCCTACTACAAAGGCCTATACTCAACAAAATTGGAAAATGTGGATGAAATGGACAATTTTCTAGATAGATACCAGGTACTAAAGTTAAACGAGGAGCAGATAAACCATCTAAACAGTCCCATAACAGTCCCAGGAAGATCTAATACCAATTCTCTTCAAACTATTCCACAGAATAGAAACAGAAGGAACAATACCCAACTCATTCTATGAAGCTACAATTACGTTCATACCTAAGCCTCACAAAGACCCAACAAAGAAAGAGAACTGCAGACCAATCTCTCTTATGAATATTGATGCAAAAATACTCAATAAAATTCTTGCAAACCAAATCCAAGAACACATTAAAACAATAATCCATCATGATCAAGTAGGCTTTATTCCAGGAATGCAAGGATGGTTCAATATTCTGAAATTTATCAATGTAATTCACTACATAAATAAACTCAAAGAAAAAAAAACCACATGATCATCTCACTAGATGCTGAGAAAGCATTTGACAAAATTCAACATCCCTTCATGTTAAAAGTCTTGGAAAGATCAGGAATTCAAGGTCCATACCTAGACATAGTAAAAGCAATATACAGCAAGCAAGTAGCCAACATCAAACTAAATGGAGAGAAACTGGAAGCAATCCCACTAAGATCAGGAACTAGACAAGGCTGCCCCCTCTCACCCTACCTATTCAATATAGTACTGGAAGTCCTAGCTAGAGCAACTAGACAACAAAAGGAAGTCAAAGGGATACAAATAGGAAAGGAAGAAGTCAAAATTTCACTATTTGCAGATGATATGATAATATACTTAAGTGACCCCAAAATTTCCACCAGAGAACTCCTAAACCTGATAAACAACTTCAGCAAAGTGGCTGGATATAAAATCAACTCAAACAAATCAGTAGCCTTCCTATACTCAAAAGATAAACAGGCTGAGAAAGAAATTAGAGAAATGACACCCTTCACAATAGCTACAAACAATATAAAATATCTTGGAGTGAACCTAACTAAGCAAGTGAAAGATCTGTATGACAAGAACTTCAAATCTCTAAAGAAGGAAATTGAAGAAGATCTCAGAAGATGGAAAGATCTACCATGCTCCTGGATCGGCAGGATTAATTTAGTAAAAATGGCCACCTTGCCAAAAGCAATCTATAGATTCAACGCAATTACCATCAAAAATCCAAATCAATTCTTCATAGAGATAGAAAGAGCAATTTGCAAATCTATTCAGAACAACAAAATACCCAGGATAGCAAGAACTATTCTCAACAATACAAGAACTTCTGGGGCAATCACCGTCCCTGACCTCAAATGGTACTACAGGGCAATAGTAATAAAAACTGTATAGTATTGATACAAAGGCAGGCAGGAAGATCAATGGAATAGAATTGAAGATTTAGAAATGAGCCCACACACCTATGATCATTTGATCTTTCACAAAGGAGCCAAAACCATCCAGTGGAAAAAGGACAGCATTTTTGGCAAATGTAGCTAGTTCAACTGGAGGTCAACATGTAGAAGGATGTAAATCAATCCATTCTTATTTCCTTGTACAAAGTTCAAGTCCAAATGGATAAAAGACCTTCACTTAAAACCAGATACACTGAAACTAATAGAAGATAAGGTGGGGAAGACCCTCGAATACCTAGGCAAAGGGGAAAAGTTCCTGAAAAGAACAACAATGGCTTATGCTCTAAAATCAAGAATTGAAAAATGGGACTTCATAAAATTGCAAAGCTTCTGTAAGGCAAAGGACATTGTCAATAAGACAAAACGGCAACCAACAGATTGGGAAAAGATCTTAACCAATCCTACATCCAATAGAGGGCTAATATTCAAGATATACAAAGGACTCAAGAAATTATACTCCAGACAACCAAATAACCCTATTAAAAATAGGGTACAGAGATAAACAAAGAATTCTCAACAGAGGAAACTCGAATGGCTGAGAAGCACCTTAAGAAATGCTCAACATTCTTAGTAGTCAGGGAAATGCAAATCAAAACAACCCTGAGATACCACCTCAGACCAGTCAGAATGGCTAAGATCAAAACTCAAGTGATGGTAGATGCTGGCGAGGATGCAGAGAAAGAGGAACACTCCTCCATCGTTGTGGGATTGCAAGCTGGTACAACCACTCTGGAAATCAGTCTTGCAGTTCCTCAGAAAACTGGGCATAGCATTACCGAAGGACGCAGCTATACCACTCCTGGGAATATACCCAGAAAATGACCCAACATATAACAAGAACATATGCTCCACCATGTTCATAGCAGTCTTATTTATAATAGCCAGAAGCTGGAAAGAACCAAGATGTCCCTCAAGAGAGGAATGGATACAAAAAATGTGGTATGTTTACACAATGGAGTATTACTCAGCTATTAAAAATAATGAATTCGAGTTATTTTTAGGTAAATGTATGGAACTAGAAATTATCATTTTGAGTGATTTAGCCCAAGCACAAAAGAACACACATGGTATTTACTCACTGATAAGCGGATGTTAGCCCAAAAGCTTAGAATAGCGAAGACTCAACTCACAGACCACATGAAGCTCAGTTCTACTTAGAACGAGTGACAAAATTACTCAAGGGAGCAAATATGGAAACAAAACATTGGACTGAAACTGAAGGAAGGGACATCTGGAGATCATTCCACCTGGTATCCATCCCATGTACAGTCACCTAAGCTAGACACTGATGTGAATGTTTGGAAGTGCATGCTGACAAGAACATGATATAGCTGTCTCCTTAGAGGTCTGCCTGAGAGTGACAAATTCAGAGGACAAGGCTCACAGCTAACCATTAATATAATGATCAAGGGTTTCCCAATGGAGAAGTTAGAGAGAAGACTGAAGAAGGAGAAAGGGGTTATGACCCCATGAGGAAAGAAACAATACCAACCAACCAGAGCCCCCCAGGGTTTAAACCACCAGCCTGGGAGCACATAGGGAGGGACCCATGACCCCAGCTGTATATGTAGGGGAGGGTGGCCTTGTCGGGCATAGGTGGGAGAGGAGATTCTTGGTCCCATGAAAAATGAACACAGAGTGGGGGGAATGTGAGGGTGGGGAGGGGGTAGTGGGGGCGGGGGGTAGGTGGGGGCACAGCCTCATAGAAGCATGAGGAGGGGGAATGGGATAGGAGGTTTCTGGGTGGTGGGAGGAAGTGGGGTAAGGGGATAAAATATGAAATGTTAATATAATACCCCCAAAATAATTTAAAATATTTTAAATTAAAAAAGAAAGCAAAGAATGAAAAAAATAAAAATAAAAATAAATTATCTTGATACTAAAATTTGTTTTGAGAACTGTATATTGCAGAATATACAGCCTTGGTGTATCTACTCATCAAGCAAGCTGAGCAGACCTGCTCAAACGTCTGGTGTCCTGGAATTCCATCTGGATGCAGTGAAGACCCAGCACCAGAGGCTTATGAATTTACTCTTCTCCCCACCCCTCTTCTAATATTTCAACGCCCGTAATCAGCTTGAAGTACTTAATGAAGAGTCAGTGCCCCTATTCCCTGGGCTTGGGGATTAAGGTGGTTAATATTGGGCTATCTTTCTAGGAAAAAGTAGTGGTTTTGTTGGAACAGGGTGGGTTAGCTAGGATTTATTTCATAGCCATAACCTATTGGTAGAAATATGTATAATTATTCTCAAGATTAAGTTATAATTTCTTAAATTGTACAAAATTTCTTCGATTTCAAATTTAAGATTTTTACTGGTACGAGCTTCTTATTGATATAAAAGTGAGAATAATATTGTTACTCTCATAGGCTTTGTGCCTGTATAACACATTTAGGAATACAAGGCTTAGACCTAGTCCTTCTTTAACTTTTTTAACTGATTTGAGATGGTTAGCCTGTGAGTTAAGGGACTATAGCAAATTCATGGCTTTGAGTTTATTTTTATGGTGTTTTCTATATTTTATTTAGAAATAGTTGAGGGGAGTTAACAGGCAACAGTCCAGATTGCCTTACATGGATAGTTGGTTTTCAAAATGTCAGAAGTCCACAGAATTGACTTTACAAACATTTTTGTATTAATGTTTATTTTGATTAGAGATCTGTCTGCTCCTGACAGCTTCCTGTCTTGGATTCTAAAAAGAAATTGAACATTTTTGGAGTTACTCTAGTTGTGGTGAGACAGCCACTGGGCAAGAATTGCTTCTTCCCATCTAAAGACAAATTGCTGTCCAGAAAAGGACACACTTGCAGAATAGTTGACTGATTATATCTGCCTAGACAGAGTAATCAGCCCTTAATAATTCTGCATCACTAAGGTTGGTCAGATAATCATGGGCAAGAAGGCTTAAGATCAGATGCTACAATGTTTTGTAGTATAGGGACTGTCCAGGTGTTCAGTGGTCTCTATAAATTGACTAAGTTTTAGAAGCTATGCTTTGTGCTTCCCATAATTTCAGTTAACTCAGTCATTCTGACGGGGTTGAAAACTTATAATCTCATAGCCAATCCTGGCTATTTACTTTGAGAGAAAAGATTTGAGCGGATGGTTTTCAGCTGACATTCATTCTACAGCCAAGAAAAAAAAATCCAGGTTCAGAACTAAGTGTTTCAATTAGGAGAGATGACAGAGGTTCTCGTTAGTCAATAAAATGATGGACTGGGTATTAGGACTATCTTGTACCTCACTGGTACAAATTAGCATAATTATGATCTAATTGTATTTTGAGAGAAAAGTTTTATTTTAACAGGAAG
Source organism: Rhabdomys pumilio (assembly GCA_030674055.1). Classification (NCBI taxonomy): domain Eukaryota; kingdom Metazoa; phylum Chordata; class Mammalia; order Rodentia; family Muridae; genus Rhabdomys; species Rhabdomys pumilio. The sequence goes on along the minus strand of JANHMN010000012.1, from coordinate 73,990,123 downwards.
AGTGATATGTAGGAGGAGCTAAGGTGGGAGGAGTACAGAGAGGAAGAGAAGGAGTAAGGAGAAGAGGAGAAGAAAGTAAGGAGAAGCTAGGTGATGAGAGAGTGAAAGAGAGAGAAAGAGGGGGGATATGGAGGCAGATGTTCACGTGTCTCCATTAGTCAAAGATAGTTGATATATTTAGATTGGGTATTGGGTTACACTTCTGATTGAGCATTACCAAACTTATAAAGCCTCTGATTAACATTTTAAAAAAATTGTATAAAAGCAAAAAGGAAAAGGGGGCATCGGATAGGGGTTTTCTAGGGAGAAGAAATTGGGAAAGAAGATGACATCTGAAATGTAAATAAAATATCCAGTAAAAAAATAAAGTAAAAAAAAAAAAATTCTTGAAGAATAATGATTAGCTAAAGACACTTTGATCTGTGCCCTTACAACCCTGAATGCTCCCAATCTAGTCTAAAACCACTTTGGAAACCCTCAATAACCTGAAATGAATTTCTATTTCTAGATAAATTAATATATTCTCAGATATGCAATATATCAAAAATGTATTCTTTACACTACTTATAAACAATTCATTCAAGGTCATCTCACCAAAAGGTGAGTAAAACTTTAGGGAAAGTGATTATACATAATAATAGATAAAGATAAGTGCAAAATTTAGAAAATAAAGTTTTTTAGATATATATTCTTTTTATAATAGAAAATCAATGTAGGCTTTATGAATTTGTCATCAGGCTATGTTCTACTTTATGTAACTTCATATTGTAGAAAAGGGTGGTTTTTCCCTAGAAGATCCCATTTTTCAAGCAATCTTTGACTTCATTTTGAGTTAGAAAGATGGTTGCAGTCCCTGTGTAGACTAGAAAATGTACCATCTGTGAGGCACTGCAATCTAGCACAGACTGATAAATGTCTTATCCTAGGGGATAGTTAAGAAGCCACCCTCTAAGTTTATTGAAATGAATTAAATCTTGTGGCACATGGGTAGGTTGAACTATTAGCAGGAAAACCAGAAATTATTGTATATACAAGACAGATGGCTTATCAGTAGGTACAAAATTTGTGAGTTGTCCTGTTCTCTGGAACCCCCAATATACTTCCTTTTCTCAGATCTCCTTTAACCTATGTAGGTATTTCCCTGCAAAGTAAACTTTCTGCCTTCTCAATATGTTCTCACCCCAAACATGCTACTAGTTCTGACGGTTCATTTAACAAATATTTATTAGATGCCTAGCATGGCCACTGTTTAGCAGCCAGGATCTGGGATGGTCCCTAGTTCTATAAACATGATGAAGATCCAGAGTAAACTCATCATTGGACACCTCTAATGGCTTTGTGAATGCTATTTTCCAGGCTACAGAGAACCCTGCTTAAAGCTCATGTTATCTGAGGCATTGGCTCTGTCTTGCCTCCATCTGTTCTTTACAGTGGGCTTTGACCTCTCTTCAATGTTCCTGTGTAATTACAACTTTATTATTCTCTTACATTTTTTTATGTGAAAATAAGTACACATATGTGAATGAGTAAATAAATTCTGGATTAACATTATCTATTTGGATATGATAGTCATGTAGCAATATGCAAATTACATTTTTATCATTTGGCACTGTAGACAAACTTCCTGGAGTGTAAATTTTCCTGCTTTGTGAAACTGAGCAGCAATATTTACCTCAGTTTCATTGAATTTCAAAAAGTCTTTTATTCAGTATTATTATTTTTCAAATGTACATGTGTTGTTTGATAACAATATTTTTTAAGAACTGCATTGTTCACAAACTTTGATTGAATACAGTAGATGTGGCAGTTACATAAATTAAATCATCTATGTTTAATTTAACTAGGCATATTTGAATGAGACTATTGTCTGCTGTCATACATGCTGGCCCTTGTTAACTGAATCAAGGTTAGGCAGCATGTGACTTCAGTAATTGACATTTACAGAATGCTTATGTGGCAGACTCTTTCTACATACATTAATATATTAAGTTCTTTGTTCTTCAAAGTGATCCTAAGCTGTTTATATTATCATTAATCCTATTTAATGAAGGATGAAATTGGGCTTTAAGAGATTAAATAGCTTGCCTAATGTCATGGTGCTTGCCAAATCCTAAACCAGGCAATCTGGCTCCAGTCTCAACCTTGCTGTTCCTCTTATGATAATTTTACTAAAAATATATTTCATTAGAGGTCAATGATAAATTATCTAAACTACCCAATCCAATAGTTAATCTCAATTATATCAGTAGAATTGGTCATGACATAATAATTGATTCTAATTTCTTTACATTTTATGAGTATGTTGTTTTGACTTAAAAGTGAGAAATATCATTAAAACTTAGAAAAGGAATATCAGAATTCAAAATGTTTAAGTGGTTGGATTTTTCTTACAACATTATAATCTAAGAAAGTCAAGGAAAGTTATTTATACTCCAACTACTTAGTTTTGATGCATAATCATTCTTTGCTGTTGCCATTTTCCTTGCAAAACCTTCTTATTTCAAAAGTAGCTTTCCCATAAAGTATGAGTAATAAGGGCTGTGTTCAGCAATCATAAGATTACATGCTGTCTGGAAATTTAGGATCCCTGCCTTTCACCCTCTGCCAATCACTGTTCATCATAAAGGAAGAACTATAATTAAAATTTGAATCAAGAAAGGATAAGACAAAGCATAGTCTGAAAACTAACATCATTATATTGAATTATTTGCAGAAAAGAAATTAAAATAATTATTCTGCATTTTCTAGGCATCTCCATATTGGATGTTGAATAATGTCAAACTTGGCTCTTAAGTTTGTGTTTTTCTGATCATCACTCCATTGATGCCCTCAGACCTTGGTTTCTAATGGAAACAGTAGCACATCCCCTAGTAGGAATGAAGGGTATGCACTGTCCCATAGTTTATAGTGTCCTTTTCATCATTTGCCCACTGTCATCAATATGCAAATTAAAGATAGAAACAGCAAAGAGGTTTACAACATTCTCCTATGTACACTGTCCCTAATATGCTGTATACATCATAGAAAATAGAAGTCTGATACTATGATTATGACTTTAACTATATTATTTTAAAAAGCCAAAAATTGATCATGTATTCCAGTTTCTATGTTGGTCATCATTATATTATCTAATAATAAAGATATTTATTTAAACCTGTGACTCAGAGCTGTCCTACCTGATAAGATTGGTGTCTCCATATATTAAATGTTATCTTTCTTCTATATTTTGGAGAACAATTTAATGAATGAAGAGAAGAAGAATGAAGACTGCATTTCTGTGTCTTTTACTCATTAAATATACTCATGATTGACTGTGCAGAGCCCTAGTCTCTTGTGTCAGGTGGAAATCAACACATTGAAAAGTGATATGAGAAGGTGGTTACTCTGAAGTTAGTAATTCAGAGTGAACAATGCACTCATGCCTACTCATGCATAACATGACAAAACAAGCACAAACTAGATTCTGTATTTTGAGAATAGATACCATGTTAAAAATGCTGAAATCTGCTTGAAACATTTTTCACAATTTGTGCAAAGTTGTATTTTGCAATTTACAAAATAGTTACAAGCAGATGGGTCAGAGATCCAAAAAGAAGCCACTTACCTCTTTGATCTGAAGCTGCCTCTAGCTCTATGCTTCAGTATTTTGTTACTCATTCTTTTGCTCAAAATGGGGTTAATATGCCCTGCCTATAATTTTTTAATGTCTAGAAGTGGGCATGGCTCAATAATTGAGGAAGATATGAATTATTCTTGGGCCATAATTACACTGCTAAATGTCTTGAGAGATCTCAGAATATACTTTTAAAATACTTTCTAAAATGACTGTGGAATCCATCTTCATAAAAACAGGGACTCTTAGTTCACTCAGCTATCTGGTGCATCCTTCCATTGCATGAAAGTCACTACCATTATCATGTTTCTCTTTGATTAGCTCCATGCCCTTTGTTATCTCTAAGGGGCCTGTGAATAAGAAACGGAAAGATTTTTGACAATATACTTTGTGAGCTGGTTTACTACTAATATGTTGTGTGACAGTGACTGGATCATTTCTTTCCTTGTCTTACTATAATGTGTTCTCTGTTTTCACTTAGAGCCAAGGTCTATTTCTTGTTTTCTGTACCACTATTTCCAGAATGACTATTCTTATGTTGACTTTGTAAAGATCTTTGACAAAATTCTACCCGCCTTTGTGATAAAAGTCTTGGAGAAGTTAGACATACAATGGACATACCAACATAGAAAAGGCAATTAACAGTAAACTTCTAGCTCAAATCAACTTAAATGTAGAGAAATTCATAGCAGTTTCACTAAAATAGAGAACAAGGCAAGGTTGTCTTTATATCTATTCAATATATAGTACTTGAAGTCTTAGATCAATAAGACAACTGAAAAATTTAAATAGGAAACATTATAAAGGAAGAAGTCTAAATACTTATTTTCAGATTATCAATTCTATGAGGAAACACCAGCAGTTGATAAACACTTTCAGCAAAGTAGCTAGATATAAAATTAACTCACAAAACCCAGTAGCCTTTCTATATAAAAATGACAAATGGGCTGAGAAAGGAATCTGGGAAACAACACCTTTCATAATATTCTCAAATATTATAAAAAATATCTTGGGGTAACACTAACCAAGCAAATAAAAGACTTGTATGATTAAAAACTTTAAGACATTGAAGAGGATATCAGAGGATTAAAAAGATTTCCCATGATCATCTATTCATAGAATTATTATAGTAAAAGTGGGCATCCTACCCAAAATAATCTATAGATTCAATGGAATATTCAATAAAACTTCAAAACAATTCTTCAATAATCTTGAAAGGACAATTTTCACCTTCATATGGAAACACAAAATAAAACCAGGATAGCTAAAACAATCTTGAATAATAAGAGAACTTCAGGAACTATTCCCATCCTCAATTTCAAATTGTACTACAGAGCTATAATAATATAAACAGTATGGTATTGGCACAAAAATACACATGTAGATAATTGAAATTGAATTGAGGCCAAGACACATACCTAAGGACACCTGATTCTTTATAAAGAAGCTGGAAATGCACCCTGGAAAACAGAAAGTATCTTCAACAAAGGGTGCCAGTCAGACTAGATGGCTGCTTGTAGAAAAATCCAAATAGATCTATATTTATTACCATGCACAAAATTTAATTTGATATGGCCAAAGACCTAAACCTAAAACTGGATCTCTGAACCTTCTAGAAAAGAAAGTAGATAAATACCTTGAATTCATTTCCACAGGTGTTGGCTTTCTGAACAGACCATTAGCCCAAGAACTAAGATCAACAATTAATAAATGAAACTGAGAAGCTTCTGCATGACAAAGGATGCTATTATTTGTACAAAGTGGCAGCCAACAGAATGAGAAATAATTTTTACCAACTATATATCTCACAGAGGACTAATATTCAAAACAAGGAACTCAAATACTGGATATCAAGAAAACAAATAACCTAATTTTAAAAAGGAGTACAGATCTCAAAAGAGAATTCTCAAAAGAGGAAACCCAAATGGCTACACAACAAAAATGTTGAATATCCTTACCCATCAGGTAAATACATATCAAAACTACTTTGAGATTTAATTTTATACCAATCAGAATGGCTAATATCAATAAAATAAGTGACAGTTCATGCTGATAAGAGGAACGCTCATCCATTCCTGGTGAGAATGCAAATTTGTACAGCCACTATGAAAATCATTGTGACAGTGCCTCAGGAAGACAGAAACCAATCTACCTCAAGATCCAACTACACTACACTTGGTCATATACCAAAAAGATGACTACATCTTACCATAAGGACACTTGCTCAACCATGTTCATTGCCACTTTTTTTTTATAGTAGCCAGAAATTGGAAACAATGTAGATGTTCCTTAACTGAAATAAAGAAAATATAATACATTTATACAATGTTGTATTACTCAGCCATTAAAAAAAGAAAATCATGAAATTTATAGGTAAATGGATGGAATTAGAAAACAAAAATCATTCCAATGAAAGTATTACAAACCCCAAATAACAAATATGGTTATACATGTGCTTATAAGTGAATATTAGCTGTCAATGATAATCAAGCTTTAATCTACAGATTAAAGAACCACAGAGGTTACATATAGTGTAAGAAACTAAGGGGTACATAGATAGAGCTTGTTAGGAAAGTAAGAGAGAACAGATAGTTATGGATTGATGAAAGAGTGAAATGGGAAAGTCAAATGCAGAGGAAGAGGAATGAAGGAGATGAGGGAGGAATACCCGGAAAGACAGCTAAAATAAAGGTTCATTTGAGCATTAATATGGAATCCTAAGAGAGTAGATACTTCCTAAAATATATGCATACATGAAGGTGATCTAAGTGAAGATGTGGAATAATGGTGAGTGCCCACCTCTAATAGTGAAATGAAGTTTTCAGTACCAGGATTGAATTATATCTAGTTGAGTTGTTGTCTAAATGGGTGCCATGGGAGTCATCAAACTTTTCAGGCTGTTGCCAAGGCTATAGACTCTTATCCACAGACTGACAGCAAGTTCCCATTGATGAAAATAAAACCTACACAGCTTATTGAACATGGAGAAGTTGAACTTGTGCCTACATGGAGCCTTCACCTCTATGCTGTAGTGTCTTTGGTACATACAAAAAGATATCCTCGTGCTAGCAAAAGAGAATTGTTAAACACAAATCCAGCCACAAACTTGTGAATCTGCTATGGTATCCTGCCTGCAAGGTATGCTAGGGCAATGGGGCCACAAAGACTGTGGGAGTAACCAACCAACATCTGATGAAAGACCTACTCCGAGAGTTGAATCCAATACCTGACACTGCTTGGAAGACTAAGAGCCTGAGATTAAAGAACTAAGGGACTTATGATTGTAAAACCAAATATTACAAATTTACAAATATTGTAAAAACAAATAAAGAAACAAAGAAAAGAAGAAAAAGGAAGGAAGGAAGGAAGGAAGGAAGGAAGGAAGGAAGGAAGGAAGGAAGGAAGGAAGGAAGGAAGGGAAGGAGGGAAGGAGGGAAGGAAGAAAGGGAAATCTGTTAATAATTTTAATATTGAAAGAATTTCCTCATTGTTTTGAGTGTTAGAGTGTTGCTCACAATAAAATGACCAACTGCAAAGCATATGTCAATGTTTAATCTGCAAAGTTCAGAGCAATGCTCAATGCCAACATAATATAGGCTGTATACTTAACTTCTGATTTAAAGTAACAAAGAATTGAATGAATGTTGTTTTATTTTATCTCTCACTATAACCAAATATATAATTAAATACATACAAAAATAGTATTTTTCTAACTAGTAGCTATATAAGCTACTAATATAATATTTCTATCTTATACTAAGTGTTTCTAAATATGATGTGCATCTTACGCTTATAACACATCTCTTTCTGGATTATGCAGATACCTAGTGGCTGCCATATTGGAAGGAGCAACAGTCAAGAAAGCAACAATATGTGATTCTGGCCCCTTTCTGTCTGTAGTATAAATACTTCATCATGGTCAACTTCAAGCAAGCAGACAATGGAAAAGATGCACAAAACCATGATTTCACATGTTTGACCCAGGAAGCCACAACAAACATAAAATAAACAGAGACCCAAAGATAGGGGCAAAATAATTGAGAACTCATGAGCTGAAATATTTCTTTGCTTTTGTTTTCAGTAGAAGCCACTGAATTTCAAGTTTATGTAAACTAATTTTGAATTATGGCTGTTTTTAATAACTAGCCAACAAAATTCCTGGACATATTACATTTAGCTCCCAGGAGCCAGAATAAAGCTACTGTTAATTGCAAGTAATTGAATCATCAAAATGGATGTCACAAAATCATGCCAGGGAAGTGAGCAATTTGGACGAGAGCATCAAAGAATCCCATATTTTATCTCTCTCTCAATCCAGACAGTAGAAAGTTGATCAAGTTATAACACTCAGAATAGCTGAGTGACAGAAAGGTATTTCTATTTTAAAATATTTTCCTTGTCATTACAAATGGTGAGTTTATGGAAGACAGTGGCAATGCCTTGAGTTCAGGGAGCACTGTGTTGGATTCTTCATATTGCCACTCTGAGCTGAACAACTGAGCAAGAATCAGTCCTCTCAAAACTATTCACATATTAATGAATGGTAGTTAAAGAGAGAAATGTGTTCCTTTTTAGTTTTCTGCAATAATTGACACAATGCTGCTATTTCCATAGTGTTCCACAAAACACTGCTATTGGAAACTAGCAATAGAGGTTCTGTTTATTTTTTCTCAGTATGAGAAAACAATAGTAATATTTCTAATAACATAAAATGATAATATTGACAAAATACACACTGTATTTACATATTTGTGTGTGTGTGTGTGTGTGTGTGTGTGTGTGTGTGTGTGTGTGTGTGTGTAGTGTGCATTTTGGATATATCCAAGAAATAATGATTAATGAACTGGAGTAAATAATGATTTCATGAATATTCATGAGAAAACCATTAAAGAAAAGAGTTACATCCTCTCCCACACCAACCAACCAATAATGTAGATCCGTATAGAGTAATACCAAAGTGAACTAACAGGTAAATGTGTGGACAATTTCACACCCAGAAAAAAATAATAACCGAAACTGTCTGTAAGTAGATAAGGATGAGCAAGTGAAGAAGTCAAAGAGCCCTTGTGTCAAGCAGCCTTCTGCCACTGAAATGGATGAGTTGATGAATTTGACTCCTCAACTTAATAAGAAAAAAGTTTCATTTCAGCTCACAATCTTCAGCATTCTGTTCTTTAATTGATTGGCCTTGTTGTTTTTGTGCTGCAAGAAGAAAGGAAATCATGGCAAGGAGTCTATAATGGAGCAAACTGCTTACATCGTGGTGATGGAAAGCATAGAGACAGGAAGAAGGGTCTCATTAATACTAGCAAGAGTAATAGCCTCCAGTGAGTAGAACACCTTCCAGTAGGCCCCATTTATTAAAGTTTCCCTCAACTCCTGATGCTGCCACGTAAGAAACTGGCCTTAGCAGCTCTAGCATCCCTGATCCAAATGAAAACTACAACCTTTGGATGTCCTGGCCAAGTTATTATAAAAAAGTATTTATTGCTGTGACAAAACATCACAAGCAAGACAACTTATAAAAGACAGCATTTAATTGGGTTTGTTATTCCAGAGGGTTAGAGTCTATGATGATAGAGTATGATGAGCGTAACAGGTGAGAGCTCACAATTCAAAGCACAAGCAAGAGACAGAGAAAATAGGCCCTGTGACATATTTCCTTCATCCAAAATCCTAATTATCCCCAAACAGCCACCAACTGAGTACCAAGTACTCAGATGCCTGAGACTTTTGCCTCGCATCTCATTTAAATCTTCACAGCTAGGAAAGACCCATCACCTTTGAAAGCTTCAAAGATGGAATAGACTCAGGACAGGACCAGAGGACTCCTGAAAAGGAGATATGACACACAAAAGCTGATCTGAAGGACTGAATTATTCACAGAGAATTAACAATGGGGAATGAACATAATTACAACCACCCAGGAAAAAAAATTCCTGAAAAACAAAAATGTAAAAAAATAAATAAATAAAATTTAAAAAAAAATCTTATCTTTTAGGTGAGAAGAGAGGTTCCAATTTATCCCATCTGGGTACCAGTCAGGAAAAACAGACCTTTCTAAAGCTAGACCGAAGTGAACAATGGTTCAATGTTTACACAGTTTAAACTTGGAAAAATCAGACTTGTGTGTGATATCTTGCTAAGTTTTCACAAAGGAGAGGTTTTGCAGATATATGTAATAGGACATAGCCGGGCAGTGGTGGCGCATGCCTTTAATCCCAGCACTTGGGAAGCAGAGGCAGGTGGATTTCTGAGTTCGAGGCCAGCCTGGTCTACAGAGTGAGTTCCAGGACAGCCTGGAAACCCTGTCTCAAAAAACAAACAAACAAACAAACAAACAAAACAAAAAAACAAAAAAAACAAACAAACAAAAAAATCAAAAACAAAAAAAAAAGTAATAGGACATGATTTAGGATAGCACTTACAGTAAAAGAGAAAGGGGGTGGGGTAGATAGAATTGAATATGATCTGGTTTCTTGTTCTTTGGAGTTAGGGCACAATGACCTTCTACCATTTGGAGTTGACTCTGGAACCTGGCACCAGATTCTAGCCAGTGTTAAAACGCAGAGCCTGCCATTTGAGGGTATCAAATTTTATATGTGTCATCCTTCACCTGGACTCAGAAAACTATGCAGTAATTATTCTAAACTCTTTAGTAAAGCTTCAAGAGTGAACAATCCAGAACAGCATACCAAGTTCTTGGCAACTCTGTGTCATGCTTGTGAGAACTTAAGAATCAGGATTAATCACAGTTGTCCTTCTGAGAAATGCCTGCAATTTAGAATTAAGGGTTTCCTCCTGACCTTGTCACAGACATTGAACTGTAAGACATTGTGATGCCTGGATAATCTTTCCAAATAAAGATAGGAAGCACACTGACCTTTGTGGAGTATGCACCATCAGCACTGAGCTTAGAGAAAATTCTTTGAAAGGCTAGCCAAAGTGGACAGCTGTTCCTGATCCAGGTCATTAGGAATTTATGCAGGATCTCAATTCTAAGGGTTTTGATGGTGAAAAGTTCAGAAACCAATACCTCAAAAAATGTTACAACTTATTTCACAGCTTCTGAGTTCTCAAGATATTTCTTCCTTCAAACATTCCTACTTCTCTGTCTTCCTGTGCCAAGGACACCATCTTGCCCCTGGTATTTGTACTGACCTAGTCTGACAGAAGCAGGACATGCTAAAAATAGCAGCCACAGAGGCAGCCAGGCCCACCCTGCTGCTTTGAGGATGTTTTGGGGTTATATTTTCATTTTTGAAATGATACAAATAAGCTTTATTACAAGTGTATAGAATGAATTTCTGATCCATGTAAACACATAAACTACCTATAAAAATTCACTAGCATATATATGAGTATATAATAATTTTAAACAATATAAATGACAAAAAACACTATGTAAAAATCTAGTTCAGTTTCATTCCAAAAAGAAGCATAGTCAAAATTTGCAGTATTTTACCTTAGAGTATAAAAACATGCATATCTTCTCATCTTCAATAATGTTTTTTAAATTTGTTAATCTGGTAGAAAGAAGGAAAGTATCCTATTTTAATTTTGATTTTCATTTTTCATGCTTAGTGAGTTTGATTTGTAATATGTATTTTTTACACTTGAAGTGTGACTTTTATGAATTCCTTATATATGTTATCCACCAACTATAAAATGAGGCATTTGTTCTTTCCAACTGTGTAGTTTCTTCGGGTCCCAAGTCACAGAGTAAGCCAGCAACAGAGCCTGTTCTGCAGCCCATCTTCAAGGCCTTTCAAGTCATTTTTAATGAGTGTCATAACCTCTGCTTCACAATGGCAATTACATTCTTCTAAGATGAATCTTAGAAGATGAATCTTTTTCTCAGTAAAGTGTATTAAATGTTGCTTCATTTCTGCATATATGCTGCTGCTGTGTAAATATTTAATTCAACAGGACATTTTCCGGATACTGTAGACTACTCTGTGTTGGTCCACTCTTTCTTTCCACATGACAACATGGATTCTGACCAGGGAGAACTAAAGACAGACTTTGCTCATAACGGTTGTAGAACTTCAAAAGAGGATGATATTGCCAAATTCAATAAAAGATAACAATTTTACCACACGAGTATGTTTCTTTTTTTCACTTTAATAGGCTTCTTAAAGACACTTGTCTTACTTTCATTCTGTCTGCTGTTCTGTCTTTACACTGCTTCCTTAGGGTTGTTTACTCCTTTTGGTGACTACACCAATAGTAGGGAGTTAGAGAACATAATATATACTGAAAGTATTTATCATAACAGATTATATTCTGATGCTGAAATTATATTCTTTATTAACTGCTTCCTGGAATGCTTCCTCTGAGAATTCACATCTGGAATAAAGCCCTGAAACTAACCCTGACTGCTGCATAGGGAACAAACAGGAGCCTGGTTCATCTTATTCTCACTTCATTAATAGTTTCTGAAAAACAAGGAAAATGCTTGAGTGTATTTGTGTGCAGCACATCAGGAGAAATCATAATAAGATGATAAATTCATATAATGTAAAGTCCCACTGCTTCCATATATATTTTTAAACCTTATGTTTTTTTCCAAAATAGAAAGAATAAAGTTCAGAGGAACATCCTGCATTTGTTCACAGCACTATTGACAAAGAACAGATTTTTATATATTTCTTAACATACTGTAGATGTCTTAGAGACAGAAGCACAATCATTCTGTGCATTTGCTAGTACTGTTTTATTCTGGTTCACTCACATTTAGGCATTCTATACTTGAGTCATGATCTTGTGGAAGTATCTTGTGCTATCCTTAACTGATCATATAAGCAGAGCTGATTGTACAGTTACTGAGAACAGACAAGGCCCTGAAAGTCATCATTCTGCTCCCAAACCCACACATCTGTGGAAACTGGGGGCGAGAGGGAGGGATACCTCACATACTGTTGACAAAACTGTTTTCTCCACAAATAGAAACATTTCTTCTAATTCCTAAAATACATGTACATTATTCTGTAAAATGTTTCTTAACTATAATTCTCCTTGTATATTTAAAAAAATTTTAAAGTATGTATATTCCATTAGCCTATTGAGATATTCAAGTTCCCATGCAAACTTGTCGTGGTTACCTCATCCATAGACACATCTAAGTTCTTGGTCCAATACTGAGGTTGTAAAGTATATGGTTTTCAGTTGATTCAGTTTTATTCAATTAAATATAGAGCTTAATAATTACACATTCATAGTATATCTAGTGATAAACACACACACACACACACACACACACACACACACACAAACGCACGCACTGTATGATTTAAAGTAAGCAAAGCATATATATCTCCTAAAACATTATTTCTTTGTACAAAATGCTTTGTAAATGTGTGTGACCTCTTGTACAGAGATTGTTATAATCCATGTTATTCCAGGTTTTACAGTGTGGGATGATGAAATGAGCACAGAAGGAAATAATTTTTAGTACAAACTCTAGACTTGATAACACTATGTTTTCAGTCCAAATATGCCATTGACATTTTCCAATATTTAAAAAATGATGTGGTTGTTATATTCTTAAATGTGAGGTGGCTCAGAGTCAAATATCCTATGACGAAGCCTACCAGCTGTGGAAACTATCTTTTTCATTAGAAAAAACAATATCTTTAGTTTAGAGAATAGTAACTGTCAAGATGAAGAGCTCTTCCATATTCCAGTCATGCTATTGTCAGTATGCAAGTGATGCTGCTGAAAGGTGGTTCTTGATTTTCCCCTTACAGAGAGTTAAGTAAACAGAGGGTGTGCTTTGCTTTTTTCCCTTTCTTTCTGGGGTAACTGCAGGGACTACCTTGTGAGCATGAGTAAGCACTGGAGAGAAAGCACTGCATGAAGGATAGAGGGCATGTTGGTACTGAAGAACACCATGCCATTCTAGTAGCTTTCTATTTTGACAAAGCCATTTAGGAGCCTAACCATTGAATATAATGGCTAAGAACTTTTCAAATTGCTTCAACAAAATCTGTATTTCTGTAACATCCAGAGTTAGTGATACTTTTGTTGGGGGAGGGGAGGAATCTATGCATTTCAAGTACTTTAAAACTAGGATATATTTTAGATTATGTTTATTAAATGTATGTCTTGTTTGAACAAATAATGTTCTAGATGATGTCATTATTCTGCTTACATGTCTATCATCAACTAGGCATTGATGTTAATAGAATATATTTTATCAAATATGGTAATGCCTAGTGCAAATAATAATATACCAGTTAACTATGTAACACCAAAACAATAAATTATTTTACCTTTCTGAATAAGTGTAGGTAGCCTCATTTTGTGTATGTAAAGAATACTTAATATATATTATCAATCTGGAGATAGCTAAGATTCTTTAGTTTTGCTTTACAAATAAAGATTACTCCCATTGCTTCTCAGTACAGACATCCTTTTATAAAGAAAATTAATTTTATAATACTTAAAACTTTTTAAATTTTATTTTTATGTTATATGTATGTGTGAGTACTTCTATGTATGTATGTATGTGTGCCACATGGATGCAGTAGCTGCACAAACCAGAAAGTTCAGATCCTTAGAACTAGAGCTACAGGCAATTGTAAGCTACCACGTGGACACTGGGAAATGATCCCAGCTTTTCTGCAAGAGCAGCAAGTACTCAACTGCTGAGCCATTCCTCTGGCCCAGTATTCCATATTTAGTTGAATCTATGCTTACATTCTCTCCCAAGCTATAATGTAAGCATAAATGTTTTGCAACGTACTTTTAACAAGGGTTCAATCTCTCCTATAGAACACCACACAGCAGAGGTAGTGGAAGAGAAAAGATATTAGGACAGGGGGAAAGTGGATCTGTTCAGCAATAGTTCTTTGAGGGTGATCTTGATCTTCTGTGGCAGCAGTTTATTCCATAGCAAACACCAAATACAACTTAGCAGTTGCTTACCAGTCCTTTAGGCAGGGAGACCCCAGGCACAAACCAGAAGCTACATTCCAGTCCTTTCAGCAAGTAGACACCAGGCAGTCGTAATTCAATCCCGAAGAAACTTCGAGGCTCACAAACTAGTCTCAGGCGATGCCACGGAAGCAGCAAGCTGCTGCAGGGGCCTCAAAAGCAGTTGCAATGATGAATAAAGGAGGTCTGAATGCTGGCTTATATTTATTGTTCTTCTACTGACTTTTATTGTTACCCTTCACCTGACATTCATCTTGCCACACTTCTTGTACTGAGACATCATTTCATGATAATGCTTTATAATGGATATAATATTGTTTTTAGGGGGTGAAGATGTCAGTCTCTGTTTTCAGATGTATCTGTTTTTATATATTTAGCTTTTTAAAGGACTTTACTGAAGACTGCAAGAAATAAGGAATTCCAGTATTCTGACATCCTATTGTTACTTAATATTTTTTTTTTCAGTTCAGTGGTAACATTCTGTATTAGGAATCGTGAGTGGCTGAGGTCAGTAGCTCTGAGTACAAATTAATGAGACTGGTCATTCTCTAAAATGGTGGTAGAGGGACCTCCTTTATTTCTGCTCTTTATTGCTGTTAAACATTTAAAACAGGACCATATTGTACCTATCTATTTATTGTGTAATTCATGTAACAACCACTAGAGTCAAAGGTCAAACATGAAAAGTTTTGCAACTATTTTTTTCTCTACCCAGTTGACTTAGTTACATTCCTTGTTGGTGGAATAAAATACTCTAAAAATGCAATTTAAAGAAGAAAGGGTTATTTTTTGGCTCACTGGTCAAGGGGTACCATCATCAGAGTAGGAGGAGGCAGGAGCTTGAGGCAGCTGGTCACATTTTTTTGTCTGCAGTCAAAAGCAGGATGATTAATGCATCTGCTAGGTTGGTTCCTTCTATTCTTGCATGTAAGGCAGGACTCATGAAAAGATCTTTCCCAGGTCATCCTAACTCAATTTGCCAAATCAAGAAAAGCTTTCCCAGAGGCTAAGCTAACCTAGATAATCCCACCCTGGCATTCACAGTGACTCTTTTCCTAGGCCATTCTAGATCCTGACAAGAAGACAATCAGTATAAATCATGATGCCAATCAGTTAAAATAAATAAAATTCTATAATATAAAAGAATAAGAAAATTATAAGCAATTCACCAGCTTTATTCTCTGCGTGAAATTGTTAAGAAATGAAGTAAAGCTAGTCTGGAAGTTTCCATTCTTACTGAATCAAGTACAGGAATATGACCACCTCCCAAATATGCTCCAGAATTTGATGATTCTATTTCTGGGCCATTAACAATAGACTTTCCTTTATATTAAAATAGTGTAGCAAATTATATTGTCTTTTAGCATGTGACTATTTTACTTAAAACTTTAGCAATTGACAATTTTGATGATATCAGTACCAAATTATAGCAGAAAATATTTCAAACTTCATGGCATCCAGGATTGGTTTTGTTTCAGTTATGATTTAAAAGATTAAAGATTTAAAAGTTACTAACACTATTTTAATAGAAGCAAACTTTCAACTTTTAGAGTTTGTTTAATGAATGTTAGAAAATGGACCTTTTAACTCAGGAGTGGGGATAAGGCACTCACCCTGAGGATAAAAGAATATCACATAATTCCATGATCATCTAAGGTATTAGAGGTGGATGTGAATAATGTTACATACATGCTGTACCTGTCTACTGGAACTTTTGGTTTTATTCAGAACTTATAAGTCCTTCCATAAGTGCCTATCTCAAAGCACTCAAAAGTGCAATGATTTCTATGAATCTGATGTATTGGTGTGTGCATGTCAAAGCAAATGCTCAGGATTAGAAGGAACTTGAAGAAGCTCCTTAGAAGAAAGGATTATGTCTGGCCTGATGACTTGAGTTTAATTTCAGGACATGGCGTATTAGAAGGAAGTGGACTGGGAAGGTGACTGTGTACAACTTGATCTGGGATGAATACGAGGAGTCTAAGTTTGAAACACAAAAACTGCATCTTAAAACTAGTAATGCTCAGAGATTTCAGTCTGCTTTGGCATGGAATATCATAGCTGAAGGCAGTAAATAAGATACCACTGTACCCTGGGAAAATACTGCAACATGGGAAGCATGCTAGATCATAGAATGTTGTCTTGTTTTTTGACCTTAAGACACTGGAATTGAATCCTTAGGTCTGAGTAAGCAAATCGAAAGAAGACATGCAGTGTTTTGTTTGTGACCACTGAAATACAACTTTAAGAGATGTGCATTGGCATTCATTTTCCCCAGAACACTTCCAAAGTCAAAATGGCATTAGATTACACTAAGACAACAGCAAATATTTAGTCCTTGTTCATTTCTGAGCCTAAAACTCTTCCCAGGTGCTAACTGAACTCTAGGCTTTGTCAGTGATGTAATGATTTTCTAAAAAAAAGATCTTCTTTCATGTGTTCATCATATTCAGTTTCTGTTTTGTTCATGATTTGATAAACATTAGGAACACTTATATCCCAGTGAGGTGCTTGAAAGAGGCTGTTCCAGGACCTTATAGCCTGCACCTATTCTTGCCCCTCCAGTGCTTTTTAAAGTTGTATGGGTCCATTCAGCTCTCTCACACAGGCTTCTTTCAACTACTGAAAGACGAAAGTCAATCAGCATGATGCTTATTCCTAAATGTTTTTGTTTCAACAAATATAACTAACTTCTCATGGGATTACCAGTACTTCCTGTTTACATAGCTTGGAAGAACTTGAAATGATGATCCTTGTCTTGTATTTCTGTGGGTTTTGATTTGTCCATTGAAGCAGAGAATAATCAGAAAGTCAGACAGAAAAAAAAACGCCTGCATATTCATATTCATCGCAATCTAATAAAATACTCACTGTAAATGTATTCAAAAGTAACTCACTGTTTGCTAGGAACTTGAAAGGCATTACCTACATTTAGGTTTCTAAAAGAGAGAAGCTGTTTCTAGGACTTTTTATTTCTAGGACTATTGTTTGCAGGTGGTTTTAAAGTGTATCTCCATTAGTTCTTACCAGGGCAGTTTAACTGGTTTCCATAGCAACATTCAAAATGAGTGTAGGTGCAATCAACTCAAATGATTACATTAACAGGTAGTTTAGCATTTCTGTTGAGTATGAAGGTTGTTCAATATTTTTAAATCATGAAGCTATAATTTAAATTCCCCTTCTTTAATGGAATTATTGAACCTCACATATCTTTTGGATAAAATGACTAATGAAACACACTTAGCTTCAAACTTAAAGCTTTCAAAGGTATTAAAAGTGATTCTGGCCATATCTTGCTTCTATAAAGAATATATCGATTGTTCAGTTCGGGGTGGAAGCCGAGAAAATTCACTCACTTCAGATAGGGAAGCTTAAGAATGAAGGCTTTATTTTCTGAGCACTCAGGGAGATGGCCATTTCCAGATCTGAACCCTGTCCCCTAAGGGAGATTATGCAACATTTTTATAGGATGGGAACACAAAGCAAGGGGTATGGAGTGGGATGTGGCACTGACGGATCGGTTTTTGACACAAGGGGTTAAGCAAGGAAATTAACTTTGATGACTAGGACTTAACTGGGTCACCTGGTTTCAGAGTCCTTGAGTCAGCTTTTACAGTTAGGACCCCTCCTTGACTCTTGCCAGGAATTTCAGAATGATAAGAGAACAAAGTCAAGGACAAGCTGCACTTAGTCAGTTTAGACAAGCAAGACATTTCTCACTTGTGTACCTTAGTTTAGATAATGGGATAACAGCATTCTACCTCTTTACCTCCTTTACTGGTTAACAGACAAACATCAAACATCTGAAGCAGGATAGGAGTTACTTTCCAGGACCTGGGAACATGAATTCAGTTTTGATTCTGGCAGCAAGGTAGAACTCTTTCCTGAGATGGCTGAACTCAGGAAACTCCCTCCTAACATTGATGATACTCTCAGCAATTACATAGGAAAGGCATTTTTTATGCCCAATGTCATGAAAGAAGAGATGAGACATGAGGATCTGCAAGAGATGTATTTTTTGCCATCAAAGAGTTGACGTTGTTTACTGTCAGTTAATGGGGTATGCACTCAGACTTTCTTTTTGAAAGTTAATTTTTGTTATAATAGCAACCAAATTCAGTATGTCTATTCCCAGTGAAACAACATAAAAAAATAATTGAAATGAATAAGAAATATCCTTGGGGAACCTCTTCATATTACCAGGGTTTAAGAAGAATAGGCCTTGTAACTAAACCTTTAGCCATTTAGTATGTGGGCTTCCAGGACTGAACTCAGGTCACATGTTGGGCCACACACATCTTGACTTACTCAGTCATCTTGATGGCCCACCTTTTCACAGTTCTAATGACTTTTGAGAGCTACAGATAGATCTTAAGGCAGTGCTTAACCCTTTCTTTCTTTCTTTCTTTCTTTCTTTCTTTTTCTTTCTTTCTCTCTTTCCTTCCTTCCTTCCTTCCTTCCTTCCTTCCTTCCTTCCCTTCTTCCTTCCTTCTTTCCCTCCTTCCTTCCAAGCTATGTTTAATTGATAATCACTCCAAAAGGAAAACTCCTCTCCAACAGCGATTTGTTAGAGATACAAACCACTAAAGGCCCAACTTCATGCCCAGAAGTAGATGTCCAACATAAAACAAATTCACTGGCAATTTTTTTTTGTCTCATAAGATTTTGACAGAGCAAAAAGAAAGAAGAACTTTAAACCTTCCAGGTCTCTTTCGTATATATTATAGCTTCTGATTTTGTGTTTTTAGGGGGTGCCTGTGTGTAAGAACAAATGCATCTTATGCTTTTCTTTGGTTCTTTTTTTTTTCTGTTCATTTGTTTGTTTTGTTCTAATGCCAATTTGGACTTAGGAGGCAAGTAAATGACTGCTGGCTCTGATGGATTCCTATGGACCCATTTAGGAGCAAACAGAATCCACAAGATATCATTTGGCATTGATTTAGCAAAGAACTATTTTTTCCCAGTTACTTTTTCTAGAGTTTGTATGAATTATATGAACAATGTGCCTGAGGAGGAATATCAAGGAACAAGCATGAATTAATGAACAGTAACATAAATAGCAACACAAGCTAGCTGACAGTGAGAAGAATAAACATTAGCAGATAGCAAAGGTTCTGAGTTAGCTTTGGAATTTGAACTTCTAAACACAAGAGGTATCTTTAAAATATTCCTTTTAAATTCTGAATTAATCTTCTTGAACATAGTATTGCATGATACATTTATCTATTCTTTTCAATTTCATTTTTATGGGAAATGCATGAAATTTTAAAATAAGACAACCAGTATTTTTCCTTTGATGCATTACATTTTTCTGTTTTTCTGCAATGGTGTAGTTGAGGTTATGGACTTTAAACAATCTGATTGTATTATATGGCTCTATAGAGACCTTGCATGCTGGCCAGTTAAGAAACAGATGCATGCTACAGGCATTTGGAAGCAAGAGCTACCAATCTGTGTTTCATGCTGACAGCATATTTGTAGTTTCAATGATGAAAATCTTTTGCTATTCTATGTACTAACATGTCAAGTGTGTTCATAAAGGAGCAAATATAAACTGAGTACTGTGGACTAGGCTATCAGAGATAAATACTGGAAAGAGAGAGAAGTGGAGAGGAAAGAGCTAGGAATTTTGTGTAAAACCCTTGTAAGTCTTTAGACAAATAGTGAATCCTGCATTTAAGACAACATTGTAAAACCACTGGCACAGAAGAGCCCTGAGGGAGATTTAGGCTGAAGTATAATTTGGATTCAAACCACATTAGGAAAGATTGAAATTTTTGTTAATAGAAAATAGAAACGGCCGGGCGGTGGTGGCGCACGCCTTTAATCCCAGCACTTGGGAGGCAGAGGCAGGCGGATTTCTGGGTTCGAGGCCAGCCTGGTCTACAGAGTGAGTGCCAGGACAGACAGGGCTAGACAGAGAAACCCTGTCTCGAAAAACCAAAAAAAAAAAAAAAAATAGAAACGTTTCAGATTTGAAGTAGCTCAAACACCCTGGACATTTTATTGATGATTTTTCTAAAAGCTGCATCTTATGATAATGTCTATTATATAGTAAAAATCAGTATTACTTTTTTCCTCCAGATAGTAAATAAGCGCATTCTGATTTGCAGGCTAGTCTGTTTATAGCTGCTGGGTTCTGAATCTGAAGAATAAATGCAGCTTTAGATTATATATATTTTAATAAACATATGTGTGTGCTCTAATAAAGCTTCATTTGTAACATTTGGTAAACATCATTTTGCTGATGAGTATACTTTGCTAGGTTCTTCAATAAGAAAAGTTATTTAAATATATTTTTTTTGGGGGGGAGGGGTTCGACACAGGTTTCTCTGTGTAGTCCTGGCTGTCCTAGAACTCACTGTGTAGACAAGGCTGGCCTCGAACTCAGAAATCCGCCTGCCTCTGCCTCCCAAGTGCTGGGATTAAAGGCGTGCGCCACCACCGCCCAGCGTAAATATTTTTATTATAAGTAACATTTACGTGTCTGTCATGGTTTGAATATGCTTGGCCCAGGGAGTGGCACTACTTGAAGGTGTGGCCCACAAGGCCACAAATAGGTGTGTTACTGTGGGCATGAGCTTTAAGATTTTCATTCTAGCTGCCTGGAAGTCAGTCTTCCACTAGCAGCCTTCAGATGAAGATGTAGAACTCTCAGCTCCTCCTGCACCATGCCTGCCTGGATGCGGCCATGCTCCCACCTTGATGATAAAGGACTGAACCTCTGAACCTGTAAGTCAGCCCCAATTAAATGTTGTCCTTTATAAGATTTGTCTTGGTCATGGTGTCTGTTCACAGCAGTAAAACTCTAACTAAGATAGTGTGTCTGGAAATATGCATAGGAGTGCAACTGTCCTGGAGGCAAGAAGATGATATCAAACACTAAATACTAAAGAGCTAGACTTAGAGGCAACTGGGAGGTGCTTGATAAGGATGCTGGGAATCAACCTCTGGTCCCCTACAAGAATGCTAAGTACTCTTAAACACTAAATGGTCTCGGGGAGATGTAATCTTATCAACTCTCCAATAGAAGGCCTTACACCCATGCATATCCAGGGAGCATGAAGTTAATTTGGTGGGTGATCAGAAGAGAAAGAACACATAAAGTTGGAAGTCAAAATATAGGAAGGTAGATAAAAGAGATTGAAGAGGAGAGAATAGGTTGGTTAGTTTGACCAAAACACACTGTACCCATTTATAAAATTCTCAATAAAAATGAAGATCAAACTAAATAATAATTTGTACTCCATTGGCAAATTAACTGCCTGCAAAATCAAAATTTATGATATCTTTAGTGTCCTTTATTTAAAAAAAAAAAATGACATATACAAAGAAGCCTAAAAATAAGACTCATGTACAAGAGAAAACTCAATGGTCAAAAGATGTGTGAAGATAAATGTTTTAAAATTAAGAAATAAAGCAACTATTTTAAAATAAAAATTTTAATAAAAAACAGAAGTTTTCCTGAGAAGTAAAAAAATTAAAAATTTAGAGATAAAAATAATATAGCAAATGTTTAAATTTTACAATATATATTCACAATAAAAAGTAAGTTGGTGTTAGGGAAATACAAACTAAACAAAAACAGAGGGAGGAGAAAAACTAAGAGTCAACTGAACCTCTTGACTTGTCCAACTAGTATTTATTCTGTTCTAAACATTTAAGACTTATTTTAGGCAGTAAATATAACACTTTTTTGTTTTGGTTTTTTATTTTTTTATTGGATAGTTTATTTACATTTCAGATGTTATCACTTTTTCCCATTTTCCCCCACCCAGAAACTCTGTAGTCCATCCCCCCTCTTCTTGCTTATGTGAGGATGTGCCCCTACCTACCCACACACTCCCACCTCCCTGCCCTCAAATTCCCCCACACTGGGACATCCAGCCTTCACAGGACCAAGGACTTCCTCTCCCACCTATTCGCAAAAAGACCATCCTCCCCTACATATACAGGTAGACCATGAGTCCCTCCCTGTATTCTGGTGATAATTGCCCCTGCTGATTTCACAATCAGATTATATGAGTTTGCAGATATCACTATTGTTAATAGACTGAGTCTTCTAGTGTATGTCCCCAGTGGTATAGCTGGATCATATAGGAGTTTCTCTTTATAGATTTTTGAGGAGCTTCCATAGTGTTGGGTGGAGTTTTAAAATCACTACCTTTTCTTGGGATCAGACCTCACTCTGGTCCCTCCTGGCTTCCCCTCTGTTCCACCCAGCTTAGCTCCAAGATAGTGGTCATCAGCTCTGACTGGCTTTTTTTTTCTACCCACCTTTGCTAGGGAAGAGTCTACCAGATCCCACCTGAGATTCTTGATTGCATGGATAAAAGACAAATACACAGCTTTAACTTGCCTACTAGGCACAATTGCTGGGCACAGATAACTCCTGCTTGGAAAGGTGTGCGCTTACCAATCTATTATCTCCATCTTTCCTTCTTTCTTAAACTTAGTAGCACCTAGCCCCTGCAAAACATCCTTGGCCATCCGCCTATAACGGAGGCCACAGGCGCTAGCTCTCCCCAAGGCTTTACATGATTACTGCTTCCTTCTTCCTCCAAAGCATGGCAAAAAAATGCCCCTCTCTTTCCTTGTGTCTGCCTTTTTCTCCCGGGTTTTGCAAGTCCCACTTGTGCCTTCCGAACAGCAATTGGCCCCTGGCATTCTTCATTGACAGTTCAAGGACCAATTGGGAAACAAGGTTAGCATCAAAACCTCTCCTTACATCATTGTACTGTCTACACAGTCTGGATGACTCTATGTTCCCATCAACAGTAAGTGTTCCTCCACAGCTCTATCCTCACCAAAATTTCTTGTCTTTTGTTTTGTTTATGATAACTACTCTGACTGAGATGAGGTGGGGTATCTTTCTAGTGTGGCTTTCTGTTTCTGTATTGTTTATGACTAGTTATGGCAACTGTCAAGTTATTGTACCAAGAGACCATGTGTGTTGCTTGCATTCGATTTTCAGCATTCAGCACAATTGCAGATTGAGGATTGAGTCTCATACTTGTTACAAAATGAATGAATGAATGAATGAATGAATGAATGAATGAATGAGTTAATGAATGAATTGCAACTAAGATAAATAACAGACTGCCTTTAGAAAAACAACAACAAAATATTTTAAATAAGATCCATGAAGAATGGCAGCCTGGAAGCATTTTGGCTTGGAATGTTAAACATACATGAGAGCTAAGCAGCAAATGGATTTTTCATAGCCTGCTATGGAGAGAGAGAGAGAGAGAGAGAGAGAGAGAGAGAGAGAGAGAGAGAGAGAGAGAGAGAGACAGGAGAGATATTTGGGGTTTTCTTGAAGGTTTCTTTTTTTATTCAATCAAGTAATAAATCATTCTTTCTTCTTTCTTTGCAGGTTTGACACTACAACAGACTGGCCTTGGATCTGTGGGGATTCCCCAAAGCTCTGAGATTACAAGTACAACCACATCTTGCAGTTATACTCATTTGTTGAATCTAACCTGTGGAAAACAAGGAGGAGCGTGTTCTTGTTAGATAGATCTCTTTTTTTAAAAAAATCATGCAATAAAATTTATAATCATTTCCAAGATTTACTATTTTATCAGGAAACTCAGCTAAATCATGTTCAGTTCTCAGCCTTAGCTGAGCCATAATTATAAAAGAAGAGGCTAATGTTTTTCTTGTTTGGATTTAAGTGAGATAAAGTAGGATAACTGAAGATACGTGCACTATATGGGTTCAGTTATGAATGAGGAGCCCCATGAATGCCTACATAGCCTGGACACTTACACCCTAGGGTACAATGTCTCGCCATGCACACAGCTAAGCTGGACATTCATATCCTAGGTTACAGTGGTTCACCATTCACAGAACAGAGCTGGACACTCACATCCAAGGATCCAATAGCTCACCATGTCACAGTTTCAGGCTGTACACTCACATCCTAGAGTACAATGTCTTACTATTCCATGGTACAAGGCTGAGAACTCTGGAGCCAGACAGTCAAGGCTCTGAGTACTTGAGTAGTTATTGTGTAAAACTGAGTCAGTCACTTAACATCTGTCTGCTTGTTTTCTCATATATCAAATAGGAACAATATGAGTATTTACTTTATAATAAAAAATAAATTAAAATTAAAAGGGTACATTCTTAGTATGTAATAAACATTATCCCTTCAATAGTAGTCTTGCTTGTAGACACATAAAGATAGAACCTTATACCTATTAACAGCTAGATAGGATGCATGCTATATGTCTTTTGCTGTCCAGCTTATTTTAAGTCTTCATTTAAATTGCATTTCTTGACTACAAATTTACTACTCTTTAAAATGAAACTGCTTACCCAGGCCAGCAGGATATGCCCCTAGTTGTCCTCTGACCCCCACACATGCACATTATGGTATATATGTATGTGTGCACATACTACACACAACACACACACACACACACACACACACACACAGAGGAGTATAACAAATCTTAAATGAAAATATTACTTCTGGTTAGTCAACAAAATGATGGACTGGGTATAAGGACTATCTTGTACCTCACTGGTACAAATTGGTATAATTATGCTCTAATTGTATTTTGAGAGAAAAGTTTTATTTTAACAGGAAGGGTGATATGTAGGAGGAACTAAGGGGTAAGGAGCACTGAGAGGAAGAGATGGAGTAAGGAGAGGAGAAGATGAAGTAGAAGAGAAGCTAGGTGATGAGAGAAAGAAAGAGAGAGAAAGAGAGAGGGGGCATGGAGGCAGATGTTCACGTGTCGCCACCAGTCAAAGATAGTTTATATACCTAGGTTGGGTATTGGGTTACACTTCTGATTGAGCATTACCATACTTATAAAGCCTTCAATTAACATTTTAAAAAAATTGTATAAAAGCACAAAGGAAAAGGGGGCATGGGATAGGGGTTTTCTAGGGAGGGGAAATGGGGAAAGGGGATGGCATCTGAAATGTAAATAAAATATCCAATAAAAAAATGGAAAGAAAAAAAAGAAGAAGAAAATGAACATTTATCTTCTATTAAAGCCAGCTGCATAGAACAAGGTTATATTATCATTTTCATAAGAAATATTCTAGGTCTGCTTTGTTATTGTTTGGCAGAATCGATCCCACACTCACTAGTGCTAATTAATTATACTATACAAAATGGCCTGCCTTGAAATTATATCCACACAATCCATACTAAGTGGACTCAGAAGGTTGTGTTCATATACTTATGCAACAATAATAATCGAAAATAGGCCACCAATATAAGAGAAAATGATAGGGCGATATAGAAACTAAAGATGTTGGAGGGAGGACAAAGATGAAAAGTGATATAATTATATTTAAATTAATTTTTAAATACTATAAAACAAATTTACATTGTATTGGCTCTTCAAAGAACTAATAAAAGACATTATTACAAAAGAAAAGAAAAGAAAATATTACAATGTCATCTTACAAGTTTTGTGAATTTTAAATTCAATAATTGATCTGACAGAATATTCTACATTGTTAATACTCAATAATAAGTATTAATTTTTATAATGAAAGTTGGCATGCCCTCAAGGTGCTCACAATCTAGAGAACAAGAGAACAAATAATTATAACATGCAGTGGAATGGGTTAACAGGCATCACTAAGGTGTCTAATGAGAATGTGAGACACTTCTGTATATCTTTAGGGAAACATCAATTAATTGATAACAGTCAAATATACTCACTCCAGTGTACTATACTACAATCACATAATCAGCTGACTGGAATAACAAATAGTGACAAAGAAGTGGAACCCCACTAGAGAAAATAAGCATCTTCTTAATGGGGTGTCTCTGTTTTGATTATAAATGACTCAAAGGCATTCATTTACTCCAAGTCTCTTAAAAACTTCTCCACTGTGGAAATAACAGTGAATTTGGCTCTTATCTTATCAAGAGAGAAAATATGTTTAATTAGGAATGAAAATCACAGCATGCCCCTCCCTGTGACCAAGCTATTGTCACAGCTTGCTTCAGAATTCTCTACAAGCACCTGGTGCGTCTCTGTGTATTTTGTACCCTGGAGATCACTGCCATGGTCTCTAAATGGGTTGCCTGCACCCAAGAGTTCTATACAGTTGCCTCCCACACACCAAACCCATCTGTCTACCTTGTTCCTTTTGTTCTTGCCATCATTTTCTATGATAATACTGAAAAAGATTGTATTTAAGATTTCTGCTTTGCATAAGTACTGTTGGGAAATTTAGGTTATAAATTAGGAGGTTTAATCCAAAGTCATCAGAGTCTGAGATTATCAAGTTTCTATCGATATCTTGTTTTTGTAGCCCAAGGTTATCACTAAATAAAGTAAAAATCACTATTGCTACTTAAGGCATGCTGAGAATTTTAGAATACTGAGCTCTTGAACATACAAACACATGCACACACACACACACACACACACACACACACACACACACACCAAACAAATAACAACAACAACAATAAAACAAACCCTATTCTTAATTTTTCTATTCTTCTGCTTTTTATGTTTGTATACACTATGTGAACTTGTGTCTCTGTCCTTCCTCACCTATCTAAGGCATTATGGTTTGGCTTTAGTAAAAATCTGATGGTCAATTAGCTGGGTAGGAAGTGGAAGGTAGGACTTTCTAGGAGGAAGAAAAGAATGCTGGGAAGGAGAAGAGAAAAAACTCTATTGCTAGGAGACATGGGAAGAGATGGATGTGACCACAGGCATGGAAGGTATAACTAGCCAAGTGGTTGTTTGGGCCTAGGTGGTGGGCTTAAGTTAGTTGAGCTAGTTAAGACTCTGCCCAGCTGAGGGCTAAGCGTTTGAAATACTAAAATGTCTATATGTGAATATTTGGGGAAAAGCTGGTTAAAAAATAATTGCCACTATATTAAATTTCAGCATTAATCAATATATATATAATATTATATATATATAATATATAATATAATATTAATCATTTTAATTTATATTTTTCTCTAAGTGTCTTGTTTGCAAATCAGGCTTGTTTTACAGTATATTCCCCTTAAACTTTCATTCTCTTTAAATAAAGAGGAATGTAACAGTTTAAAGTTACTGTTCTTGTGAATGATAAGACAGTTTCCTCCATAAGATAGCAATTCAGTTTGAAGGTTTTACATGCTGAAACATCCAGCATTAAAAGATAGACTCTGTAGGGAGTAAAGATGGAGACCTGAGAGAACAATAGCTTTCCTTTGTAAAGAACTTGATATTTATGAGTTTAGGGCCAGTCATGGATTGAGGTCTTAAGAATACAGTTGATCTTAAGTAACAATGAACAACAAAGCAGCTGCATAGTGATGGTATCACTTAGTTGGGGTGTAATTCCACTCTTTTACTTTCAAAGTCAGGGTGCATATAGTAAGGTATCTGCAAGTAGCTACAGTCCAGCATTTTCCAAGTCCAAAAAGTGGAGAATTTTGATCTTTTTGAACTGCAGTGAGTTATGTGATGACATTGATGGAATATTGCACTTAACTGGAAAATGATGTACTTGCTTCTCGGCCTTATGACTGAATATTATAAAAGGATGTTTTCTGTAGGAAATTCAGTTCTCAACTAAGAAGTACATGAGAAATGTAATAACAGGTAATATACTTAAAAACAATACACTTGAAAAATGATGATTATACAGTATTATTTTGGAAAACTTAAGTATAGATAACATTTTATCAAACAAAGCAGATTCTTCACAGCACTTAAAGTCAAAGCCTTCTACAGATGGAATATTGTTGAATATGTGTATCACTGAATGACTTGATATGCTCTGAAATACAATAGAATGCAATATTGTGTAAATATCATAGAATATATTTATGGAAACAAACAGTATAGATACATCTCTGTGTAGCTTTTGATATGATGAAAACATGAAGTACATGAAATTGCTACCAGTGTCACAGAGCTGTTTTACAGTAGATATTTTTTAGAATTAGAACGAATATGCTCTAAAATAAAAATTGATGGTACAGATATGGAAATATGTAGGCAAGTAACACCATCATTTATCATCATTATTAAGTATTATGACCTACGAATAATTATATGTTCTATGCTCTCACTCGGTTGTTAGCTCAGTACATTAGTTAAGATCAGCTTCATGAGAAATCTATGAATAATGCATCATCCTATTATAGTGGCTATGGCATCACTAGGCAATAAGAATTTTCATCTCTATTATAGTCCTTGAGGATACCATTGCACATGTGGTCCACTCTTAACTGAAACACCAAAAGTGAATAACCACATTGGTAAATGAACTATTACACCCAAACTAGCAACTTCAAAGGAACATCTTAGAAACAAATTCAACACTGATTCCTCATTTTTTAGGGCTATGGTGGCATCACATTTTTACTTATACAATATTTACTTCCTGAGACTCATTATTCACAGTGGTGGGTAAAAGCCCTTAGTCCATATATTCTTAGAATAATTTAAATATTTTGAGAAACTTTATTTCTAGGATTAAGAAAATTCACTTCAAATATATCCTGTGGTCTTGTTGATTTAAAAAAAAACTAATACTCAAGAAAAATTAAGAATTTTGTCTGGGACTGAAGAGATGGCTCAGTGGTTTAAGAGTACTGGCTGCACTTCCAGAGGTCTTGAGTTCAATTCCCAGCAACCACATGGTGGCTCACAAGTATTAATAATGCAATCCAATGCCCTCTTTTGTAATGTGTGAAGAGAGATCACTCATATGTATAAAAATAAATAAATGTATTTTTTTTAAAAAAATTGTTCTATGTGATAACAAATATAGTGGTATAATCCTAGCATTCAAGAACCAAAGACAGGCATATCTCTGTGAGCTCCAGATCAGCCTGGTTTACATAGTGAGTTCCACGACAGCAAGAGTTACATAGTAAGAACCTATCTCAGAAAAATAAAACAACAAAAACAAACAAAAGTAGCTTTTTCTGTTATTTGCTCATTTGCTTAAAGGAATTTTTAAAGTTTTTTTTTCCATTGTTCAATTACTACTTTATTTTTAAAAAACATTTCAACCTTTGACTGAATTTCATCTGTATGATGAGTGCAACCGCTCTCTTTAAAAACATTGTTCACTCTCTTCTGGGTACTCCCCAAGTCCCAAGTAAAGACATTAGTTACTTTATTCCTATTTTAAAAAGATAAAATAGAAAGTAAACACTATACTGCTGCTGTCCCCTTGCTCTGGGTTGCCCTGAACAACCCTAAATTATATCTTTTCCACACTAAACACCAGTGGTGAAGCTCAGAACACAGAGGCAGTTCTGCCAGAAACTACTATGCAGCCTCATATGCCCAACTCCCTGATGTAGAAAGAATACCATCATGAGTTTTGTGAGTAATATACAAGACCATTATTTCACTAGTAAGTGGTTCCATCTGAAGAGATAACCAAGATATGGATTAGGATATCCTGTAATCTAGAGTCAGGTCCTTTTACTGATAATATTTAAAAACAGTGGCACCCAATCTGGCTTGTTGTTAGGGGGTTGTCATGTTCCCGACTAGGCAAGGCCTGAGGCCTTGTGATAAGTGACTAGTTTCTGGCTGGCTCAGGCAGGCCAGAAGCACTGCCCCTGGCGCCCATGAGACATCAGCATGGGAGATGTCTCTGCCAATCTACCATGTTATCTCTACAACCCTTGGCTGAGCCCAGACCACCCTGCTATCTATGTGGTACCCAGTAGAAATGAGACTCTAAAGCTTAAAGATTATCCAAAGGCTTTATATGAATGCTCAATTAACAAGATGCCCACACAATTTGAGGTGTTTCACAATATCTAACCTTAAGATATAAATTGTTAGTCAGGACCATCCTGGACCTGTGGTTCTCCATGGCTCCGACATCTTGGCTCCTCCCTAGCTCCTTCTCTTCCTCTCCTCTTGACTTCTCACTCCATTGATCTCTCATACAGCCCAATTGCTAAGCTTTATACAAAGTAGTGGGAGAAATATTCTACTACAAGGTCCTAAGCTGGAAAGGTAGGCCCTGGGCCCACTGAAGCTTGGACAAGGGTCCTAGACTGTCCAAGTCTGCCTGCTGGCTCTTATAGCAACACCACTGGCACAAGTGCATCTTACACTAAAGATTAAATGAGATGACATTTAAAGCTTTTAGTACAGCACTGTTCGGGATATAAAAAAGTCTTTACTTTAATTATTAATTTATTATTGTTATATTATTACATTAATATTCTCAGTGATGAATTCATCTAAGTGATTGTAAGTGACTGGATAATCAAAGAGTCCTGAGAGGTTTTTTTTTTTTTTGGAAATGAGTGTAACTATACAATTTTATATAATTAAATGTTAAATTTTAAAATTTATGCAAACTATTACACTATATAAAGCAATTGCTACAAAGTGAGGTATTAAACTCCTTCAGACATTGATTATGGACAAGTATGTCTTGAGATGGCACTAAAAAGCATGTTTCTTTTTTCATTCTCATTATTTGCTAAGTTTATAGTCAAGTATTCCCAGGCTGCTAGTAGTAGCAACAGGAACAGTGCAGAATCAGATCCTGAATCTATGATATCGGTTGCGCCAAACACAAAAGAAAAATGAGTAAATATTCTTAGCATTCTTACTAGATTCTTAGTTTAAATTTTCTTGAAAACTATTTTTAAAGAAATGTGATATATGTGAATTTATTTTTCAAATTGATAAATACATTTAAAGTTTTGACATATTTAATTTAATAGATAGACAGCTATAATCTAACTGAACAAAAGATCTATTGAGGTTTTCATCCTTTTTTGAGAATACAGGGTCTTCAATCCAAAAAGTCTGAGGCTTCCCAAAACAGAAGCTCATCAGTGGGACACTCAGCCCCATGCTTAACCTAAAATGTACAGTTTGTTCTTTGAGACAGAAGCTAGAGCCCTACAGGGAGCAGAAGGTTGTTCTGGATTCATAGAGCCCTTGGGTGATATGTGTCTGGTCTACTCCAGTGAAGCCTGGATCATCTTACTCAATAAATGCTGTGAGATCAGAGATGGAGGCACAATGCTGTGGTGATTGAAAAAAAGACCCAAGAATGGCATATGTCTTAATAACATAGTGAAAATATCAAATGGAATATTTCTACTCAAGATTTTTATTAGAAGGTTAAGTTTCAAATGCAAAGATTCCAAAAACAAAGCATAATAAACAGTACATACCTACAGTCATAATGTTCACAGAACAGTGGGAGAGTCACAAATTTGAGGCCAGCCTCAGTTAGAAAAAAAAGAGAGAGGGAAGAGTATAATAAAGAGGATAAAAATGAAAGGAAAAGATCTCAGAGCTTTTCAAAATTCTCTTCCGATTTTTCAACCTCTCTGAATATCATACAACTGGAAAAAAAAAAAAAAGAAAAAGAAAAGAAAACTTTGATTCTTTTTAGCTATATCTTGTAAGGTCTACCTGACTCATTCACAGTTTTCTAGTTGTTAATTAATTTATAAACCTAAAAACATTATCTGGCAACTTTCAAAGAGCCCTTTGTATGATTATCTAACCTTGAATCTGCATTTCTCCCCATGCCAATGCCAGGAACTCTCATAGATCCCAATTTCTTTGACATCTAATCATCTCTCTCCTCTCTCTCTCTCTCTCTCTCTCTCTCTCTCTCTCTCTC